>VWYI01016763.1:145147-177143 GCA_013399455.1 Anthoscopus minutus | reverse complement strand
TTTTTCCGAGGTGAAAAGCGAGGATGGGTCTGCTGCTGAAGCCCCGGGATGGCTCCCACTCGCCCAAAGTGCAGGCTGGCCACTCCCCGTGTTTCTCACAGCCTCGGTGGGAAAGGTGACGAGATTTCCAGTTGGGAGAGCAGGGATAAGGTTCTCCACCCCACTGGCACAGGGGCAGCCAGAGCAGCCCGCCTCCCAGGAAAACTTCTTCTCCCAGGTCTGGTCCAGGAGGGATGTTCTGAAGGTCACCATAGACACCAACCAACCCGGGCCCTCGAAGAATAATTTTTTCAACTTTTTTTTTTAGAAACATGAGGTGTAAAATAGCTGGCACTTGCTTTTTACACCTCCCACTGCCTGGCTACAATATTTGTACAGGGGTTTGAATAGGATTTCAGGCTATTCCCCTTTTCAGTGCCCCACAGGGATTCCCTGGTCTTCTCCAAAGTTACAGCCTGAGCCCGTGCTGTGCTGCAGAAACCCACTCAGGCAAACCTGACACAGATTTATCTGCACCATTCTCTGACTGTTTTCTCTCTCTTTTTTATTGTAATCTCAGACGAACACTTAACCCTCAAAAATGCAGAGTCGGGAGTGTGCAAGGACTCTGCCAGAATGAAAAAGGCTCTGCAGGCTTCCCAACTTCTGGCAGCAGCCCCCAAATGTACCACATTTGCAAGCTGCTCTCACTGCCGTGCTCCTGCTGTACCTAGGCCTTTCCCAGTCCCCTTGCATCCAGGGGGATTGCAGAGACATTGCTCAGTGATATCTTGCTAGTGGCACTTGCCCCCAGGCTACAGATCATGGTTCTAATTCCACTCTGAATTCCCCTTTGCTACTGAAAATGTAGTGGGTTATGGCTTAGGTATCTCCGTGGAGGATTTTTTTGGAAAACTGTAAAAGCATCTTTCCTGGATTGGTTGGGAATTTGACAGAAGAAGCAGAAAACACAGTGTGGTAAATATATAAACAGGGGAATTTATGCATATGGACTTCCCCTTCATGGAATATAAGCCCCAGAAGGCCCTTAGTCAGGATGCGTTTCCTATCTTTTTTGCTCCATTTTAACTTTTGGGCTGGTTTGGGGGACAGTTTGAATGGGACTATTTTTAAAGTGCACATCACTGGGTTTAATTTTAGCAGGGAAGGGGCAAGTAGATTGTGCTGCACTGAAGCCTCACTCACCAGCTTGCTTAACCCCCAGATCAAAGGCACTTGGGAATGTGCTGTTTTCTGTTTGCCTATAATTAATTTATTTTGGACGAAGATCTGCTACAGACCCAAATGTGGGCACGGGACCAACAAATATATTTGTTTTACAAATGTGAGACACAAAGAGAGATCTGGGAATTGTGCTGGATTCCAGTATACCATCTCGTCATGACCACAAGCTCTCTGAGCATCTGCTGGATAGAGCTGGTGTGGGAATTCAGCCTGGAGGTATGCAAAGGGGCTTCATCATTGAAGTGCCACCTTTCCTGGGGGTAGTCTCTACTGAAAGCCCAGCCAGAGGTAGATCAGCTGATTGATGACATCATTTTGTAGTAGGTTTTAGGAAGTTTCAGTCTGACAAACTGGATATTGAGAATTAGGTGTGTATTCCACCTTCACACCTGAAAAAAAAAAAAAGCTGACATTACTGCCTCATTTGAGGTGCCCTGATCTTAATGAATTATAATTTATCTTAGTGTCTTGAAAATTAAAATACACCAATTGCCTGGTATTATTTTTGAAGGTCCTAGGCTGACATGGCCCAGATTTGAGTAGAAAATGAAAAATCTCAGTACGGTGTGGAACCTGTGCTCCACCCAGTAGTACTGAGAGGCAGGATAACAAATTTCCATCCCACACCCCTGGATGAGTTCTGGCAGATCCTTTAGCTTCTCTGGAGAAGCCCATTGTTGGAAACTGCTGTAAAGATAATAGGGAAATCATGAGTCTGGACAGAGCTTGCCTGATCTCCATCCCCCTGTGCTGTTTCCCCACACTATTTCTTTTACCTGTCACTATTACCTCCTCTGTGTGGGCATATGGACTTTGTAATTGGGTTAACAAGGGCTGGACCACTCACCTGAGGTGACAGAGCTGCACTGTGGGACTGCTCAGGCTCCAACAGGCGCAGAGGAAACACAATTTGTCTTCTCAAGAACCCTACAACCTAAAATAGGTTGCTGGGATGACAGGAAGCAGAGACTCCAGCTCCAGTTTTCTTCCTCAGCCTGTGATAAACCCAGCATGCCATCTCAACACATACTTGTGAGAAGAATGGCGAGGGGATGGAGAACCTACTGTCTGTGTAATAAAACAAAAATGCTCTCCCAACTGTGAGGAAGGCGACAGCAGGGCTTGGCACCCACACCTACAGTGAGTGCACTTGCTGGAAATATTTACAGTCTGTAAAATGAATTGTGTGCCTTCTGAACAACAATAATGCAGCTCTGGGCTGCTGCGTTTTGAAGCTGAGTGGAGGCACTGTGTGCTCAGAGTGCTTGTGCTCTGAGGTGCCCGTGTGTGGCACCTGCCCCACCACCCCAGATGGCAAATATCCACCCACCCCTCTGCCTTGGAGTTGCTTCTGAACTATTTTTCTGAAGCATTTTACGCTTTTAAGGGGCTCTCAGTGAAGGCAGGGATCCACTGCAGCTCTGGTCTCAGCTGGGGCACCCAGAGATAAGAGTCCATATCCCTGGCAGGCACCCGGAGCAGAGTGAACACAATCACATGATGGTGAAACAAACCCTGGCCCTGGCCCTGACAGCAGCACAGACCCTGCCCCTCACCTTCACCACCTCACACAGCAGGCTTCCTGGCTGTCATGACCCCACAGACAAAAATTTAAAAGGATATATTGTATAGGATCAGGTTCCAGAGAGCCCTAAAACCACAGACAATGTGGGAAATATAAACGGGGAGTGTTAAGTCACAATATAAAAGCTAAGGCATGCCCAGAGAAATTAGCAGGTGGCAAGATTAAATAAATGGGATGAGTGGTTTTGCCACGTCATGCACTGAAACCACAGGATTAAGTAAATGACTATATACTAGTAAATGGAACAAAACTGTATACAGAACACAGAACATTGTTACATTTTCATGAGATACAAGTCAAGCTAGAAGATTTATTTTTTTTTAAAGGGATGAGAATGGTCTACTGTACAAAGGAGTCTGGCTGTATCGTTCACCTTTGTAAGCTCTAAAAGCTCTGATGGTTGGAGAGACATTTGAGGGGATGTTCTATTTCTAATCTCCTTTTCTTGCTGCTTATCCCTGACAGACAGTGGAGTCCTGGATGAGGTGGATCTCCGTGTATGGCAAGTTCTTTTGACTCTATACACTTAATTTTTATGTACAGCTCAGGTCTGTTGCTTCGGTGAGCAGTCTCTGCTTTTTTTTTTTTTTTTTTGGTGATTTAGCATTTTGCAAAGCTCGGTGAGAAAAATGGCACTGTTTGTAAGCAGTAAAGTCCAGGAGGAGTAGGACTATTCCCTTTCTCAGGTCCCCATGAAATACTTTCAGCAGCTGCTGTCATCCACAAATCTGGGAAACACCCGGGGGTTTTCCCATCAATGCCACCGAAGTTTCCTAGTGTCGTTTTACAGAAGTAGAGACACCTCCCACTTCTTCCCTGTGCAGTTTGCAGTTGAAAGGAGCACCACCCGAGAACCCCGGCAGGCCTTTGGAATGTATTCAAGAGATGCTGTAAGCTGCCTCTCAGGAGCGGCGGCGAGAAGGTTCGACTCAGCCCCTGTGAGTCACAGCGGGTCCGCGCTGCTCAGGGAAGGAAAGTTTGACAGCTGTGGCACAGCTGCACCGGCCAGAGAAGCAGGGAGGAAAACGGAGCCCATTCTCAATTTTTTAAAACCCTCTGCTATTGGATCCAGTCGCCCTCTCCATCCCAAAGCTGATTGAACCGGAGCCAATCTACTGCTGATGCAAGTTTCCATTCGGTGAGAGCGCCATCATCCATCTCCAGCTCCTGTGGGATTCTGGTGCTGTGCTTAAAATTATCCATACATTTAGAAAAGTTTTACCTAATCCCAAGCACTTCTTGCTATGGAGCAAGACAACTGGTCTGTGGTGATTTCCATCAGACACAGCAGTGTGTGTTCCCTGCTCTTTGATCTTTGTGACTAAGAGCAGCACAAATTGATCACCTTCTTGAATTGAATCTTCAGGTAACCATAGAAGAAAAATCAGAATGGTTCTAAATTTTTGTTGTTGTTGCTGTTGTAGTTGTTGTAAAGTCCAAAGCAAAAATCAGCCCACAGTTTCCATTTTCCACCTGCATCTGTGCCTTTGGCCTTCAGCAAAGAAAGTTAAAAAAAAGGGATATAAAATCACTTAGCAAAAGTTACCTGTAGAGCTTTAGTCACTTGAATCATAGAGGAAGAAAGGGAGAAAGGGTGAAGCATTTATTTGTGGCTCCACTTCCCACTCTTTGCATTTATAGGAGGCAGCATCTCCCTCAGTGCACAATTAGTCCAGGTGTTTAGTGCAACTTCATTTTGAACTTGCAATGGTTTCACCATTTGTAATTGAGGCAGCAAAGCCTTTTGTTGTAAAATAGAAAGAGGCACTAACAGTGAGCCAGGTTAATACTTTAAGTGGTTTGGATACTGGAAGGCTGCAGCCCCATGTGCTATAGTCATTCTACAGCAGATTTAGCATCCTGCACACACTGGCAGCCCACTGAGAGATAAAGTTTTAACACTTCATTAACTGTGATGGGAGTTTTGCCATCAGCAGCAATGGTTTTCACATGCCAAGACCTAAATATTTCATATCCTCCTTTCTTATCAGCAGATACCCACTAAAACAGCTCAACATTTGTTATCCACTGGAGGTTAGAGACTCTGTAAAGCTCAGAGTTTTGACAGCACTTGTCAAAGGAGGTGCTGGTTCTTTCAGCCCATCCATGAGGCCATCTGCTCACCAGGATAACAGAGATCACACCCAGAGACCCACCCCATGGGGTTTTGCTCCCTGTGCATCCCACCTCCTAAGTAGCCAGGAGCCCAGACTGATCCCCCTTTACTGAAAACACTTCACAAAAAGTAGCAAATTTGTACTTCTGTAAAAGAGTGCAGACATGAAGCTGCAACAGCACCAGATTATGGTATAACAGCAAATAACCTGTTGCTCTAATACTTAGACAATATTTCACTCATATATCTGCTTTTTCTGATTTGAATTTTGGCAGCAGAGCTCTCAGTGGTCTACATACAGCACTTACCTACAAATATTGTAAGGCCTTTCCATGAGACATTACCAATGAAATTACACATAAGACTGTCACTGAAATGTTGGTTAAAATTCTGTACTTTCATATATTCAGTTCAATAGGTGGTTACAGCTTTTTGTGTGTTTCATTGTTTGGGCTTTTTTTAAATATCCACAGTTTATTTCCAAGGTGTTTCTGGTTTAAACACATGAATCATGATTTGAGTCAGGATTTCTGTGAAAGCTCCCTGGAAACAAGAGGACAATGAGCTGAGAATCCAGTCCAGGTCTGAGTCAGAGGCAGGTTCAGAGACATTCACCAATATTTTCAAAAGCACAGATACCATGGCCTGCATGAGAAATGTGAGAATGGTGAGCTAGTTAAAGGAACCAGCCGTGTTCACTTTTTCAGCCTCAGACCTCAGTGTTTCTGCAGGACAGGTACTAAAAGGAAGAAACAGAGACAAAATTGAAGAAGGATGTTTCAATATGCAATTATCCCTCTGAGACAGATCTTAGCAAGAGAGAGCATTACCTGCAGTAGCTGAGTCCTGGTTGAGGTAATCAGGCATGTGTTTGAATATCAAATGGATCCAGGGAGGAATATAGACCTTTTTATATTGTGCTTTGAATCTATATAAATAAAATAATGCAGCAGTGATTGTTTCCTGGTGAGACTGAGCATTGCATGCCTTCCTGCATTTTATCTGTAAGTATAAGTAGCCTGTCTATGTCCAGATGAATAATCAGGATTAAGAAAGCCATGCCATTTATTACTGTACACAAATGTGCCATAAAAATGTACCACTTGCAGAAAACACTGGTGTTTCAAGAGCAAGCAGCCAGCACTGGGTCCTGTGTGATTCCAACAGCTCCAGGAAAAATCAGGGTGGGAAGGCAGGCAAAGCCAGAGAGGATGACAAAACCAAAGTGATGCAAAAGCCCAGAGCTGTGGGCTAAGTTTAGTAATTAGAGGGGTAGGCTGAACAAGAAGGGATAAAAATTGTGATGAAAAAAAGTTTGTAAAGTCCTTGTGTCTTATTCAATGTGACTAATCCAAAGTCAAACACCTCTGATGAGCTGTTGCCTCCTGTCAGGGTAACAGACATCCAGATCATTCCTTCAGCTCTAATGGCACCTTCCCCATGGAATCTTAATAAATTTTTAATGGCACCACTTAGGAGTGAATCTGTCATGGGAGAATTTTTTTGTAGCTCCCCTCCAGACTGTCAGATCTGTTTGCAAGAAAAGAAGAAAGGGTGTTCCACTGCTATTTTTGTCAAGACTGTGATCCAAGAGGTACCGCATGAAGGAGTTTTCTTTTTCAGAGGTGAACTGGCATCACAGCAGCCTCTTGTTGGCCACAGATGAAAACTGAATTTGAATGGGTTCAAGAAGTTCTGTGTGCATCATTTATGTAGGTCAAGGTGGGAAATAGACACATTCACACAAATTTCTGGTGAATCTGGCAATTTCTTTCCAAGAGCAGCTCACTTTCAAAACACAGGGTTTTCAACATATGTAATATTTCTTTGGCATATTTTATCAGCTATTCCAATGATAAGAAACCAAGTTATTTTATATAAATAATTTTATACATATAAATGCAGAAATCTTTTGTCTTAACAGCAGGTTGAATTCTCATGGGAAGATGCCAGCACATACTCTGAGGATGAGGATATCAGCAGCTATGATCTTGGCACAAGATCTGAAAGGGACCAAGGACACCGGAGAAGAATTTCCAGTGTCTCATTCTTTCCTTCTTCCCATGTACAACCTGCACACCCAACAATTCACATACCTTAAAGTATTTTTATCTGAAAACAAGTCCTCAGATATTTTTCGCCATCAGATCATGAAGAGTATTATTTAGTTATTGATTATGGACAATAAACATGAACAGAATAAAGTGAATAAATCTCAGTATTCTTTCTTGAAATTTTTTAATATTTTAAAAAATGCACTTATTGCAAACTTATTAGTAACTATAATTGGTAGGTTTGGGAGCATCTAGAGATATGTAAACACAATCCTGAAAAATTACAACTCTGTTTTCAGTTCTGAAAAAAAGCTTTTAAAGTATCTTTCTTTTCCTATGCCCTAATTTTCACACCTTTCTCAGGTAGAGTTATTTAAGTTCTCCATGAATCTTGCATCTTGAAAGACACACAGATGCAATTGATCTTTATCACGTTCTTTTAAACACGAGGGGGCACCAGAAATCCAGAGGAGCAAAATGAAAAGAGTTCCCATACAATAAATAAGGAAAAAACCTGTACAACTCTTGATAGCCTTGTCAAGTGAGACAGATTTTGAAGGAAAAAAAAGGAAAGCAATGGAATGTTTTATCGTTCCTTCATCTGAAAGGGTTGGGAAAGTAATCCCTGCCATGTGCATCTTTTGCAACCTCATTTCTTTTATTAGCTAGAATCTGGATTATTTCCCACCAAAGATGGTTCTCGAGGAAGTTGGAATCCTGTGTCCATGGTTTTATAAAAGAGGAATCCAGCCTTGAAGCTGAAAGAGATGCCAAATACCCCCTAAAACGCTAAGTTGAGACAAAGGACTGTTAGATTTTTAAATTCTTTTTTACTCTGGAAACATCAGCCTCTGTTACTAAAATTTCCAGCCCTTTTTCAATCAGTTTGTGTTTCCATAATAAATCTGGCTAGAAAGGAAGTTTTGGTATTTGGATTAAGATTCAAAAGTTCTTAATGTAGCGTGATCTCATCTACTGAAATATGGGTGTCTGCACACAAAAACCAAGGGAATGTTCCCAGTGCTGGGGGTGAGCAGGAGACCCAACACCACTGTGAAAGAGCTGCGGTGTGAGGATGGGGCCATCTGAGCTTTGTGCCATCACCTTTGTGACTGCTGAGGCTCCACTGAGCTTTTCCAGCCCGACACAAGGTGCAGGGTCAGGCTGCGGGGTGCAGTGTGTGACAGGTCACAGTTATTCATTCTCTCGCTCCTGCTGCTCATAAAAGGGAGCAGAAATCAAAGGAATGCCACGTTTTAGCCCAGTGAATGAAAGCAAGGCTCCTCTGGGGCTTCAGGGAATGGCTTTGGCAGAGTGTTTTTCTTTCTAACTTTTCCTAACTTTTCCTTTTTTTCCTCCTCTTTGACTTCAGATATTCAAGGTTTCATCCCGAGGAGTTTCCTGCTTTCTTAGGTGCATTCTCATTCTTCCTGGATTATTTTATGTCCTCCTAACTCTCAAGGCAATTATCCATCTATCCCTTCCCTCTTCCCAGCCAAAACAAACATTGGTAGAACGAGTTTTCAAAGGAATTAACACTTTCCAGGTCAACATGAGGTCTCAGGGGAGACATCCCTAACTGAAAGCTCATTTAGTTGGATTCCTTAAGTCAGCAAGTAGCAATCACAAAGAGGAAATTTTTTTTTTTGCAAGTGTTAAACTGTTTTAACTCATTTAAAATCCCAGGTGAGACCTGCATGGAGTTAAAATGTCTTTTCTGTGTAGTCATGGTCGATTTTTCCATCCATGAGATGATGGTTCAGGTATGAAGGTTTCAAGCTCTTGTTATGATCTTGGGAAAATGGTTCTACAGTGACACAGATCTCATGGTTAAGATTTTCCTTATAACTGACTGTGTTTGGACCTGCACAGGGCTGCTTTTCCCATTCTCTGTGTTCTTCTAGGTTATGAACTTCCTGTTCACTACTGTGTTTGCTACCTGCTTGATGTAGGTAAAACTGTTTATAAATAGTTTCCAAAATGAGAAAACTCTTTGGGCTTTGTGCATATATATATGTACATACACATACACATACATATACACACATATATATATGTGTTGAAGAAGTGATGCGTTCTTTAAATTCATCACAAATTCGGAAGGATCCCCTGACTCAAAAATGGATTTATGGATAAAGCACAGGAGAATGGAGTCATGAGATGTGAATCCTTTTCACACCATTACCTTTCTTGTGACTATGAGACTATGATCTTGACTGTGCTTTATTCTCCTGCATAAATGTTTATCCTGTGCATTACTGACAACAGATCCAGCTATGAGGAAAAAACCTCATCACTTCTGCAAACTTGAGACCAAAGCCTGGCTCATCCAACCTTGACATTGAGGCTTCCACTGCACTTACCAGCATTTGAAATCAGGGGAGTCCATGACTTAATGAAACATGTAGATGTGTGAGCCGCTTTTTAGTCAATTAGATGTATGGAGTAGACATGAGGAGCAGGTTAGTTTAAGAGTGTCCAACTGTTGCCTAATCCAAATTTTTCTCTCTTTTTTCTTAATTCCAGGAATACTAGAGGTTCTGCTTGCATTATGCCCCAAATCTCCAAGCATTTCTCTGTGTGTGTGTGTTGGTTGCAGCATTAATTCCTGCATGCTCCAGAGCTGGAGTTTTACTTGTGCTGAACTGTACAACATCTCTTCAAACAGAGCTGCTCCTGTCTGACACTGCTGGGACATTCAACAATCAGCTTACTCACTAAAACTCAGCATCATCACCTGATGCTTTTGTTCAGGTCTCCAGTGTGCTTTGCTTACTTTTTGGGGGTCATTATTCCTGCAGCTAGGTTTGGGTTTGTCTTTTTCCCTGACATAAATGCATTTCATTAGTTTTGCCTTCCTTTCATTTGTCTCTTTTCCCTCTTTTAGCTGCAGATATTTGCCCAGAAGTGCTGAGATAACTTTGCTAAGTGCCTTATATTAACCATGACTGCAGCACCCCTCTCTGCAGTGTATCCAAACCAGGCACAGCACTAGGGAAGCTCTCCATGGACACCAGAGCAGCCTCTGTCATTGCCAAAGCTGTCCTGGGATTTTTAGCCTTCACACCAAACGTCTGTTTCTAATCCACCTGCCATACTTAATATATCTCCCTCAGACATATGAATCATCTCTATGGGGATTTGGAATCATTGATTAAGGAAACAAGGCAGTCCATACCTGATAATGAAAACAGACAGTGATTATGGCTCCATGTGAACAACTTTTGGTGCTGACTCTGGCTCAATCCATTCTTCTTCCTGTACATGCTGGGCCTTATATTGCTGCATTCACTCCTTCCTCTGAACTATGGTTCAGGAAGCCTGTGAGGAGCAGCCCAAGCAAGTTATCTGAATGAGGAGAAAAAGAAAACGAAGATGTGGGGGTTTTTTTCAGTTGAACCAGTTCCTCAAACAATCTTTCAATGACAACACACATGCTAGTGATGGCCCAGAGCAGGAGGCAGCTCAGAGAAAGGGGAAAAGTTACTTATAAAATCATAAATTACCACGCTGCTGGATGTGGCACTATAGCCTGAACTGGAATCAGTCAAAAAAGTTAAAACATGGCCCTTTGCTAATATTGAAACTTCTAACATCATGAATGTCAGGTCTGATAAAGCTTCTTTTCAGTCAGCAATGAAAACTTCCTGAACTTTCTTTCATTCACTTTGTCAAATGCAGCATATAGTTCTCTATTAACCTGAAATAAATTGTTCTTTCCAAAGCACTGAACTTTACTGCAGACAGGAAATTCTCTTACTAACCAACCAAGTAGAAATAAAATCAAATGATGAATACAACCTGGCTTTCTTGCTGTTGCATTTAAATTTCCACCCAAGGGAAAAAAAAAAGAAGAAATTATACCTTATCCTTTCCAAACTGCAAAATGCAAGCTTTTGCAAAACGAAAGTAAAGCTTTCAAACCATGGTGCTGTTTCTTTTCTGTGCTGTGCAGGCGTGCTGCAGATTTCCCCTTCATCCTGCAATACTCATTTTGTATTGAGGAGGAAAAGGAACTTTGATCTGCAAAGCTGAATTTTATCTATCATCTCTGGAGCTGTCCTTTAAAAGGAATTAGTGTTCCCTGAATGCATTTGATACATGCAAAACCCATAAGCAGCTAGAAACCTTTGACATACCAGGTAGTAAAATCCACCATGGCATCAGAAAACTGTAGCTAACCTGAGTGGAGAAGTGCACTGAGCTCATGAAACTCATACCCATTCTTACATTCATCCCTTCTCCCCACTTCCTCCCACTTGGCACCAGCACACAGACCATTTCCACTGACAGAGGAAATGCCTCCTCCTCAAGTAGCTCTGCTTCCGTGGCACACGGTGCTAGAAACAAAGCAAAGCACTGATAAACATATGCTCCTTGCCTTCAAAGAACTTGGCTATGAAAAAGAGGTGTCAGCAGTGGTTTCAGCACTCTGGGAGTGAGCGGCTGTGCTGATTTTGAACATCAAACACACAACTGAGGAGAAAAACCTCATCTGGCAGAGTTGTACCAGCATTACCAGGAGCCTTGCAAAGCTGGAAGAATTATAATAGCTCTCTTGACTTTCGTCAGGGTGGAGAAAGACGCCCTTTCCTCCTAGCTGCACAACCATGGATGCAAAATTTCTATTCAAACCATAACACAGACTAGAAGAAGGAAATAAAATCCTGGGGATGTATTTCAGCTGATGAGGCCTGGGTCTGGTGCCAGACAGCTTCTAGTAGGATGAAGGGGTAATCAGCATGGGGCAGGAATGGCATCACCACCAGGAGAGCCCAGGGGAGCTCTGTTCAGCAGCTACTGGGCTTGCAGGGTCATAAAAATGTAGGAAAGAGAGATGTGGGTTGAGGATTTTGTGGTTTGAATCTGTCCTTTCACTGAGGTGATCAAAAGCAACTCTGGCTAAGTCGAAAGTTTTAATGGTAAGAGGGGATAGTAACAAATCATTAAAAAAAACTTTAGGATGCTGTCAGACAATCTAATGTTTAAGTTCTGGTAAGAGGCTAAAGCAGCAGTTTAAGAGTTGCCTAGTGTAGAGTTTAAGTATTTACACGTATTTAATTAACATTCATTTTACAAATACCAGCATGTTATTGTGCCAGATGTATGTTTATAAATATCACCAGACTCACTGTAGCACCAACATCACTTGTGTGATAAATATTGACATGTTTGTCTTAGAAAATGATCTCTTTTGCTTTGGAGTCTTTAATTAGTTCCGCTTTCTGTCATACCCTGGAATTGACTTTTGCGTGTTTACTCTTTGGGAACTGTGTGTACAATCCTGGCGTAGTTGCCAGAACTTGGGTGATATGTTGTTCATCTCTGAAGCTTTGTTAAAGTGTTTTGAAAAGTGAAAAATGGAGGTTTCTATAAATCTGCCAAGGAGTTGTAGCCAGTTTTGTTATTTTTTTAAACTTTTTTTTTAGAAGTTGAAGAAACTTGGAAATGGGCAGGAAAAGTTTAAAAGTGTTTTCTTTAACAGTTTGAAACATCGTTTTTCATGTTGCTATTATAAACAGTGAAATGCCCTGTTCCCTTATTTGGTTAAAAAAGCAGACAAGCTATATGCACTGGGTATTCTGCCTCTAGGACCCTTTTAAACAACAGTTATTAATTACAGTGCATGCTGGTTGGCATCTCAGATTGGTGCTACTGAGCTGAGAAGCCAAATATTGAAAGTTTCTGTTTGAAGGTTCAGTTCATAACCCCTCTGTTTAGATTAAGAGCAGAATGTTTGTGTGAATTTTTTTGTAAAAAAGTTGAGCTTCCAATGTGTAATGGAAGTGGTATTATAACACAGGCTATGTCTCCAAAGTCCTCTCAGAGTGAACAGCAAAACAGTTTTAAATGCAAACATATGTTTCATAAACTTTAGTTTATTTAACTTTTTTTTTTTAAACGAGGAGATAAATTTTACAGCTGACAGAACCATTAGGCAGCACTATGTTCAACAAGCATTCCATCCCGGGGGGATTCTTTTAGCTTCACAACAAAGATTTCTGTTTATCTCAGATTACAATATTAAGTGACTGGAAGTCTAGTCTGTGTCAGAATTCTCACATTGCTCTGCAGGCCATCTTCCAGGTTGGTTATCCATTGCAATCTTAGCCTAAATTAGTATTTAACAGCTTTGTGCTGGCCACAGCAATCGACATGAATCAGCCACCTCACTTCCCCACACATTAATAGCATTTATTCAGGAGAAAGGAGTTGACTTCACACCTCACAGTGCCACTGCTTGACCAGGAGATGGGTGGCAACTCTGCTTCCAAGAGGTGCTAAATTATCAAAAAGTAGGAATGTCTTTAAATGAGTGTGTCCTAAACGTTTTAGATGTAAAAGTGGAACACAGAAAAAGAATTGTCAAAGATTGAGGAGAGATGATTTGCCCAGATAGACTCTGCTCATCCAAGTTCCATACAAAGCTGAGCGTGCTGTGCTGAGAGCAGAGGTGCACTGGGATTTTTACAACACAAAATAAGGCTGGGGGTCTACCTGTGTAAATTCACTGCAAAAGGAGAAAGCTTACAGTCTTCAGACCCTGCAAAAAGGCACTGGAATTTGCTCCCTTTTTTTACCCTCACAGATCATCTGGGATCACCCAAACAGAGACATTCTGGCATGCTCTGACCAAGTGAAAGACTGTCTTTTCCCTTAAAACTCCCAGTTTTGGGTGTTTTTTTGGGGGTATGGGATCAGATCTACTAAGAGGTTTTTAGTACTAGACATTACATGGCTTGGTAAGTGCCTGACAATGCCAGGCTAGTAATTTAAGATGGTTACCAAAAACAAACAATCAAACAAACGAACAAACAAGCCAAAGCAAAACAAAAACCCCAAAACCCCAACAACTTTAAAAATGTAACAGAAATCATCTCCAACCTTTTGAAAATTCAAAAACACATCTGTAACATAAACATTCAGACTACCTGTCCATTGGAATAAATTTGAAATCTAATCTCTGAGTACCTAATCCCATCCTTTATCACTCTAGGGAGAACTCATATTTCAAAATATTTTCTTTAATTTTTTTAAATTTTTCTGTCGGTTAGCTTTTCCTGTAGCTGGTTCTGAATGCAACTAAAGAGTCTGGTGGGGAATTTAACACCTGGAGTCACCAAAATCTCACTCTTGGGTGGAAACTGGAGGACTTATGGGTCAAGTGGAAAACAAAATATAGCAAAACATTAGGTTGTCTTTCTGTATGGAATGTCTGGGAAAATGTCAGTGTGTGGAATCGCTCCATACAGGAGAGGCAGATTTTACCCTTCATTGTTCCTGTCAAATGGGAACAACCAGAAAAACAGAGATATTAATCTAAAATCTCTCAATAATCAGCAGAATTGTCTGTTACATGAGTACACTTCACATTAATAGAGTTGCAGGAATTAATGAGATTAAGAAATAACACTGGAGACACTGGGCAAACAGGCAAGTCCGTTCTTTCTTGTGAAGCTGTGCAATTAGAAATGAATCCAGGCTCATTCTTAGGTCTGAGACTGAGGTTGCAACATCTGCAGGGGAAGGGAAAAAAATCCTATAACAAGCAGCTCAATGCTCCGTGAGCCACTATAGCCATAGCTGAGATAAATTATGACTGAAATTAAGGGGACTGAATAAATTCTTCTAGACACATTTAAGACATCTCAAAAATAACAAAATACATTCAGAATTATATCCCCAAATTTTGGTTGTTTTACAAGGTTTATTCAGCACCTGTCTCTAAGTCTTACCATGCAAAATCCAAATCCTAAGAACTAGAAGTAGAATCAGGTTAAGCAGATAGGTCTTTTCTTCAATTAATTTGGATTATATATGTCCAGCAACATGGTATTAATTACTTTTATGTGCACCAAAACTGTTCCAGAACTAGCAGAGGAGGGAATAACTGAATGGAAAGACAACATTATCAAGTGAGTAGAGCTGATGAGGGCAGTTCTGAATTAGTCTTGTCAGCAGCATTTCTGGTTTCTGAGAATCTGAAGGGTCTTGTTTCAGAGATGTCAAGCCAGCAGTGGGGGAGTTGCCAAAAATAAAAGACAATTTAAGAATAAATATAAATCCCATCTAGTTTAGAAGAACTCGTCATAGGGTAAGAGTTTCCCACAGGACTGAGCATAGCCAGGGGAACAGTCTTTCTGAGGACATTTCCGTTCTGGAGGAATCCCCCTCCAAAACTCCAACATGTTGTCACAGAACCACTGTCTCCAGCTGCCAGTCCTATGAGAAAATGACTACCCTGACACTTCCTTCTGAGGTCTCTTCTTTCTCATTTTCTACTTGCAGAGCCTCTGCCTGGGCGTGTGAGCCAGTGGCGCAAGCAGGATTCATTGTGGGGTAGACTCAGGTAGAAATACAGCTTTTCCAAGGATTTCTATACTCCATTTGCTACTGCTTTATCCAAATGCCCTTTAGCATTTTAGTGTTTAACAACAGCACTGCCATCTGCCATGTGCCTGCTCCCTCCTCTTCTTGCCAGTTGGAGAAGTGGGAACAGTGGATTGTGTTTTATAGCACACCCTCCCCTGCAACATGTGCATAAAGGCACCCAGAGCTCTGCATGTAACTTAGAGAAAGATCAACATCCCAGACATACTCCCTGAACTTTGTCTGGAGGGTTGTGACATTTAGGATGCTCCGCAGCTGCATGGGAAATCAACAGGAGATGAGGAAACGTGCAAGGACGTGAATTTTACCCTTATTGTAGAGCTCCACCACACCAGGGGAGGACCCTGCATCACTCTGGCCAGAGGTATTTCTTCCATTATGAACAGCAGCTAATAATTAGGGGTTGCTCTTGCAAGTCTAGGAGTATTTCTAAAGTCAAGGCAAGCTATGGACTTGACTGACTGGTTGTAACACATTTCATCAAGGGCATTAAAATAAAAGCTTTTATGACTTCTCTCACATAAGATGAGCTGTGCTTTGAAAACCCCAGATTCCAGAAAACAGTGTATATGAAGGAGCTGCTTTACAGTATAAATGGGATGAATTAATGTAATCAAATCTGTAGGAAGTAGATATAAAATGTTCAGTGTTCAGAATGAAACTAAGAAACCCAGCCTTTTTATAAAAAAGGCTACTCAAAATTCTTATGCTCTCCTTGAAGTGCTTGATTCTCCAAGGAATCCCAAAAGTACAGCAAAAGCTGCAGGGAAAAACAAAAGGACAGCTGGGTAGTTGTACTCAGAGGACCTAATTCCTGTTATTCACATAATGTATGATTTATAATCTCTTTGTGCCTATATCTTTCTCTATTCTTGGTCTGCTTAGATTGAACCTTCTCAGAAATACCAATTATATTTGGGCATCATCAATGCTATCTTTCAATAAAACTATTCTTTATTTTGAAAAATTAGTTGGGCACTAGGTAGGTGCTTTGGATAAGGACTCAAGGTTCCTACATGAACTTAAACAGATCTTTAGCTGGGTTTCAACTTCCCACGTGTAAAACAAGGAGTTTTGTTTACTTTCTGTGTCCTGCCTAGTTGGACTTGAAATTCTGTGGTGCATGGGCCTCTAACAAAGTATATTTATCTATATGCAGGACAGGGAACAGGAGGAACTCAGGCAGACTGTCTGGTACAAGGCTGTTTTACATCTGCTGGCTAGGACTGAGTTTTGCCCAGGGTTGAAGATTTGCACATTGATTTGCACCTTTTTTCCCAAGAAAGACATGCCAGCTTTGGAATTCATAACCTCATTCTGGTTCACGGGTGTGTCTAAATGTTTGTTTGTTTGGTTGGTTGGTTTTTGTTAGTTTGGGGGGTTTTTTTGTTTTCTTTTTGTAAGTCTGCCTCTTTAGACAGTGAGAAAATGTGAATTAGATGAACTTAATCTGGTTTTGTATTTTGCTGTCAGAACTTTACACAGCTCAGATTTTCATTTTACATCCATGACAGATAAGAATTACCAATCTGGATTCCTTACTGAAGTTAAAATGTTGGCAGAACTGTTGTCCAGGTATGGATTCCTGGATTTAGTCCCTATTGTTCACTCTTAAACATTGTTATACACATACCAGTGGGGGCAGAAGGAGATTCTGGCATTGAGTCTGTTTTCAAATCACCCCAGAAATACAGCAGTTTTTACCCCACAATCAAACCTTTTGCTCAAAAGCAGAAACTTGGGATTCAACAAATCTAACAACCAACTGCCACACAGGAAAATTCCATTTGAAGCTTAAGTGGCAGTTGTTATTCCCTCTCTCCTTCTTCTCAGCCTTCAAAATTGCCTTTCTCTTCCCACTGCAAAGAGACCTCCTTTTAAGTGCATTTCCCTAAGGAAATAAGAATGTGTATCTACTTAATTTAAAAAGACTGCACATAACTGTGTTTTGGAAATTTTCTAATCTGATGATGAGCTGCAGTCCCTCTCACTGTGCTGCAGACACTGTACCAAAACAAACCAAGTTTTTGCTGACACTCTTTGCTCTCCAAGTGGATTCTCATCTTCAGAAAGGATCTACACATCTTCCACTACAAAAAGATCAGTCAGGTCCTTCTACATCCTTCACCAGATATCAGAGCTTCATTTTGTATTTTGATGGGAATTAGAATCACCAGAAACTGAGACACTCATTTCAGCCATTTAGAGAAATGGAGGGATTCAGATTAAGATTTCACACATTTTAAATTAAAATAAAGGTGCTGAGCAGTCTTGGTAGAAGGAGAATATCAGGTAAACAGAGCTGAGGGCTGGTATTTAGTAATTACTGAGAGCAGCTAAATGGTAAACAGCTGAAATGCACCAGTGTTTGTCTGGAGAGCTGAATAAAACCCCAAGTTATTCCTCTGTTTTTCATTCCTTACATCATGAAAAGTAGGCCATCTATTTGAAAGAAATGGGTAATACAATGTGGGAATTAGCAGTGATGAAATGCTTAAACTCCCTGAAAATCATAATCAGCATGATGTTATTGTTGCCTCACTTCAATCCTTCAAAATACATTCTGTTCTCAAACTCTTCAAGTTAAATGATTTCATTTAAAACTTTTAGGCTTAGAAAATCATAGTTGTCCTTAATATTCTCAGCTAAAATTAGTTTTATGCTGCATGAACTATGCTACAATAACGGTGTTGTCATCCGTACTGTTCAAATAACTTTGCAAATGTGAACTTCTTTATCTGAATTATAGTATCTATTTTTATACACTTCCCTGTCTGATTTTATATTTTGCTTAAATACAGCAGTATGTATATTTTATCCAATCCTGATACCACCCCCACTAAAAGTTTAGAGTTAAAAAGAAAAAAAATAGCTTTGTAGTCCTGTGAGTGCTTCAGAGTTCCATCCTCATTCCTATGCATATTTTAAAATAAATGCTTCCTACTTAAATTTTTGCAAATATATCAGTGATATAAATGCTAAATACATTTGAAGTGTTTTTCCATTGACAAAATAATAATTAATCTCTCTCTTTTTCATCCTTAACTTTATTTCATTTGCTGAAGAGGTCCTTTGCAGTGGCTTTAAAAGTTGCTTTAAAATCTCTGATAATTCTGATATACCAATCAATATTAGTCATATACTGCCAAAACATGGGAATAATTTTCTACACCTGACATTAAGCTGAAAACAATTTAGGACATAAAATTTGATACAGGAATTTTTTCCCTAGCTTGTTGTTGCACTGAAAAAAACAAATCTTATGAAGATGTCTAATTCTTCTTCTAATTCTAGTTCCCTTTGTGTCTAAAGAACAAATATTATGAGTCCACTGTGCTATTGCTCAACCTTAAATCCAGGGCTGGATAAAACCCTTTACCATAGCTTCCATTTTGATTTTCTCAGGAAAACACTTCCTTTCATGCTTTCAGTTTTACAGTGGTCGTCAAAAACCCTAATCAGTAATGAGTCAAACTGAAATAGATTGTGCAAAATCCACTTCATGTTTGTTTGAATAACTTTTGCCTGGAATTCACACTGCAGATCTCCTGAGGCCTTCTCATCATATTGACATTTCCTCGCCCTGCTGGGTCAGAAACAGGGCACTGCATGTTCTGAGAGACTTCACTTCTGACCACCACCAAGCAATGCAAACAATTAACACGAGCTTAAAGTCTTGCTAAGCTCAAAAAAATGGAAGTATTTTTTGTTCCATTTGTTTGGATTTTGGGCCTACAGTTTATATCCTATACATTTAATCAAAGACCAACGTCATTGCTTTCTCTAACAAAGAACTGTAGCCGTAATTTGGAGGCTTTTACCTCCATTCAGTCCTTGTTCAAACAAAGAACAAAATAATGGTCAGGAATGAGGGAGGAATTAAAGGACCCTTTAAAACAACACCTAAATAAGCAGCAAAGTCAAAACTTGACACAGCAAAGTTGTGGCTTCCCTAGAGTTAAGCTAGATTGATTTCCTGCGGATATTGAAAGAAAACCAAAAAAACTCAAACCACCTTGGGAACTTCAAAGACAACTCAAGCATAAATTATGTATCTAAAAGAGAAAACAACTTCCTCTTTTTATTATAAGTATTCTAATAATGTTTAATTCCATTACAGGTTCTTCTAAGGTATCAGAAACAAGGGGGCCAGAAAAGTTTTGAAACCAAATTTCTCTTTTACACTGATGAACTTTATTCCTCCATTAAACACATCATACTTAATAATCATCACTGAAACAGAGATGCCAGTTTAGCAGTCGTTTCTAAACATAATTTTGTTGACAAAAATTATTTATTTTCAACATTTTCCCTGTTTCTGAGTTTGAAAGCCTGAGATGTGTCTGCAGTATGATCTCAACCATTAAATTCAGTTGGGCACAGATTTGTTTACTACTGTAATCACTGTAGGAAAAATGGAATTATTCCTGGCAGGGAAGCTGACAGTAGAGTACAGAAATCTGCTCAAAGGCTGGGAGTGTTTTTTGGGTTTTTTTTGATTGATGCAAAGGAATCTGTTGAGAAAACAGGATATTATTTGCATAATGCATCAAAATGACTGTTAGTTTTCCTTTATGAAAGCACAACAAACTTCCTGACACAGATAATATCCTAGCAACTCCATGTGGTAACAGAAACACTATTCCAGCAACAGAAATATTTACAGTATGTTTTTTATGGCATATTAAGTCTCAGCTATTGTAAAAGCTGGAGGAATTGTACTGTATTTCTAAAAATGGATGCTTTAGAGTAAGCTTTTAGAACTATGCATAGTTTAGAATTCAATTGTTACTTTTTTTGTGAGATGCAGATTGATTTTGGGGGAATATTTTTAAAAGATATTATATTCCTGTCATTATATATTGGTCAGGTTTTCAATAAATTTTCAGCAGGGTGGTAATTTTTGGTTAGACAGAGATTGAGAATTTGGAGTAAGAATAGCTATGTGGTAAAATTGAGCTTTTACTAAGTAAATTAAGCCACGAATAGATATAAAAAAAATCAACAAGAAAACTAGGGTAAAGGCATCATTGAAAATCCTTATTTTAAGATCCAAATATTCAACTTCCATTTCATCTAAACCATTATTTTTTAATAGCATAGCATATTAATCATAGTCTATGTATACAATTGATGGCATAATCTTAATTTGCATACATAGTTTTAATCTTGAAAATTTTTACACCATAGGAAATTTGCATGAATGAGCTCTTAAATGAAAAACCAAAGGATTTTGATAGTAAAAGGCCAGTTTCTGAGCTGACTTTACACTCTGGGGTTGGTTACTTATATCTGCCCATTCCATTACAGTCAACAGGACTTCATGGGTGAGCAACTTCCTGAGGCCCCTTCCTGAATAAAGTTTTGGCTGCAGATGGATGATTAGGTAAATGTGGACGTTCCCCCTGAGCAACATTTTTCCATTTATATGCTGAAATGTCTTCTGTGGTGCCTTGCCTTAAAAAGTAAATATGTAACCCATCTAAAGCTGCATTAAATGGATGTGAAAAACCATCTTGAAAGTTAAGATCCACTTGTCTTTCATAAAAACATTTTCCTTTAGTTGCAAATCTGGATACTTCATTGTTTTTATGTTTTAAAACTGATTAGAAATATGAAATTAATGAAGGAGTGCAGCCCTGTTTCCTGTGAATGAGCTTTGCTGTACACATTTCCCTGGCATCTCTAAGACCTGATGATATGTCTTTGGAGGACACCACATTAATAACCCAGCATGGCAAACACTTGTATATTTATGCTTCTGCAGCCTTCTCATTGAATTAATTGAGTGACTCATTTGCCTGATGACCCAAGTCAAGAAAATGTGTGTTCAAAGTACCCTGCCATCAATCATTTCTCTAACTTTAAATACATGTCAGGTCCCCATGAAGTTTTGGGTCTCTCTGAAAACTGACTTTGGAACAGCTGAAAGGAGTGAGATGTAATTTTGAAGAGTATTTTCACCTAATCCTCCATTCCACAAGATAAAAATGTCAAGACTAAGCCAGACAGCTTATGATTTTTTAGCAAATAGAAAATAAGGCTCAACACACTCAGCTGCCATCAAAACCAGGAGCTGCAAGAATTCTGCAAAGGTTCCTGTGAACACAGGAATCCGTGTGGAGTTTTGCCTAATTTGTTTCATTAACTCTGTCAGGAAATATGATATAGTGCTCAGGAACGTAAACACTCTGACTTACAAGTTTGTTGCCATACAAATAAAGGGCTTTTCCTCAAAGTCATGGCAGACATGAGTGTACACAGAGATATTCTGCATAGCAGGGGAGGCCACCCACAAAGTTATGTGAATTTAATTTTTGATTCACATTCCTCCTTTCCCATAAAAGCCAAGGTGGCCAAGCACTTCCCATAAAGTGCTTGAGAACACCCAACCTGAGTCATTTGGGCCTTGAACACAGAACAAACCCACATACACCCCCCAGCCCCCCCCAAAAAGATCCTCTTTTTATACATCTGACAGGGTAGCAAATTCCCCAGAGGAAACACTCAGGCTGAGGGAAGCACTGCAAGGATATTTTCCGTCTGCATTCTAAAAGAAAATCCCTGGCTGACATCAGACCTAGCCCCTGATGCCAGCCAAAGGCCTAGCCACAAGAGATGGCACTGCTGGAGAAAAGGCATTTTGGGCTCTTGGCACCTTTGTTTTACAGCTGCTGAGGAGGCCTCCTGGGTGGTCGGAGCCTTTGGTTTCCCCTCTGCAGCCAACAAGAGACAGAAGGGAGATAACAGCAAGAGAAAAGGGAGAGAGAGAGCATCACAGAATGGACAATCTGAGACATGTGGAGACAGATTCTCCAGAGCTAAATTAACTTTTCCATGGTTATGCAAATTTATGATTTTAATGTCTTATGAAAAGTGCATTTTATGTCACAAAATTAACTAGAGAGCAAAATTAATCCCTAAACTCAAATTTCTAGAGAGTACATTCTTCATCTTCCACTTTAGGACAAACATGAACCAAATCAAGAACAGCACTGGTGTATTTTCTTAACATAGGCTAAAAATCTGTCCCTGCTCCTAACAAATGTTATTTGTTGCTGTGTTTACCTGGAATTTGAACAGACACTTCGGTGTTGTATGACCAGTGAATAGAAGTTCTGGGGTGTATGGAGCCAGCCACTTTGTTGTCTGAGTGGTTTTAAATCCATGCAAAGCAGTTTCTGGCATCCAAGTATGTGTATACATAGGCATTGTCAGGTCCTTTCTTTTCAAGTTACTACTGCATTCTAGCAAAAATTCTAGGAAAAGGCTCATTATAATTCTCTGCAAGTATCATTATTGGTTTCGAATATGAAATTGGAAACTGCGGTGTTCCTCTCCTGGAAGAAGTTGAAAACAACTGAAGCTCAGCAGACCTGCTTTAATTCTGTCTACATGTTGTCCTGAAAGAGAAAATATCCTTTCCCTTATAATCTTGACAGTGTTGGCCTTTGATCTGCATCAGACACCAAATACGAATAAATTTTGTAATCTAGTGGAGGCAAAATGAATTTCTCTTTTCCCCACTTTCTTTATTTGAAAAAAAAGAGAACTTTGAGGACAAGCCTGTGCTTCTAAAGGAAGGTGTGAGTTCATCCCTGCTCACTGTCTAACAACATTAGGTGTCATTAGACACTTAATTAAGTGGGTTACTTCTCCAGTGCCCTCTTAAACTTTTCCCAGTGGCAGCTATGGACATGAAAGCCCTGGCTCTGTTCTGTCCTGACAGACACCCTGAGAATCCCCAGAGGAGCAGTCCTGGCTGTGTGGGGCTCTGCAGCATTTCTGAAGGCACCCCACCCTCAGCCTGGGTGACATGAACTCTGTAATGCAACAATCAGTCCCAAAGCACCCTGGAAAGCAATATACCAGGTGAGATGTGCTGTGTCTCCTCAGAAACTCCTGTCCTGGCAAGCCCTGTGGTGCTCTTAATCTGCACATGAAGTTCAACTAGCACGTGGAGGAGGCAGAGGGTAACAATGCAAGCAGAAATCCTTTACACTATGTTTGCAGGAAATAATTTCTGGTCATGCTTAACAGCCACGTCTCTGTGGAGTTCACTGACCAGAGGGGCCAAATAAAAGAGGGATTTCAAAGGCAGCTGCTGTCCCCTTTCCCTGAGTGATAGGGATGACCATGACTTTTCAGGGCTTCTGCCTATGAGGGAAAAGATCCACCCGCAGAGGGCGACCCTGGGAGTCAATCTCATGGTGTGCAAATTCAAAGAACCTCATCCAGCAGCAGCCCAGTGGACCTGCAAGTGCTGGAGGGCTCTGTGCTGTGCTGCAGAGCCCAGGAACTGCCTGAGGCACGTCCAAAGGGCAGAGCTGGGTGACTCCTGGGTCAGGAGGGAATGGGCAAGGAGCCCAGGAATAGATGTTCTGCTTTCCACAGGCCACAAAGCCCTTCCCTATCCAGAAGTTTGCTGGTTAAGCATTGAGAGTGTGGGGCAGATCTGGGTTGCTCCAGTGGGACAAGTGATTGGTATCCAGACAAGCTCTCTGAGCATTGAGTATGGAGCCAATGGATCCAATACTGTCCTGAGGATCAAACCCTGTCAAACCCTCAGAAGAAAAAAAAAGTTACCGTCAAATGGTGTATCAGATTGTCCCTCAGAAGAGGCATACAGAACCAAACCTCTGAAGCAAAAATCACCACATCTGTGCTACCCTGATTTTGAAAGAAATTCTCCAAACTGACCTAAACTGCAGCCCTTGTTCTGACCTGCTGAGGGTGAAGATCTGGTTCAGCTGTTCACACACCTCTGTCTCATGCCCTCTGAGACACCTCAGCCTAGCTAAGATGCCCACGTGCTAGAATCCTTACAAGGACACACCTGGGGTTCCAGACACAAGCCAGGCAGGATACCTTGCAGTATCTCAAATGGTCTGTGGGGCATCAAGACCTACATCTTTGCATTGACCTTCACTCAGAGCTAAAAAATCCAGACAAAACTCAGTGATGGGCACTGTGAGGAAAGCACAGACAGAGAAGAGGATCCCTCTTTGTGTGCAGATAATTTTTCTCAGGCATGCTCACGATCGAGCCCGAATTTCTCCTTATCATCACCTTGTTCGAGCATCATTCCATTTACTATAGCAGAATCTGAAGCTTCCCTGTGGAGCTTAAAGCTGGCTTCCCATGGGGACTTGTGTGATCTCCAGGAGTTCACATCCTGAGGCTGAATTAGCTTTAGCACCTCGTAATTGAGGTGGTAAATATTTACATCAAATTGTCCAGATTTTAGCATAACAACTTCAATTCCTCCTGGCAAGAAAGCCAGCACAGGTCACTTTGTCAATGACAAGGCTTACAGATAATTAAGGAACACTCACTGACCACTAGTGTATATGCATTATAACTCAGGCTTAAGAACCCAAATAGAATAAACTTCACAGACACTAAACACTTATTTGCTGTGACACTATTTACATTTGGGTCTATGGAAAGCAGTAAATCAAAAGAGGACTTTAGAAGAGGATGAAGAACAGTCTTTCTTTTCCCAATATTAATATTAAATTACCTTTCAGACATATGCACTTTTGGATGCAGTTCCTAGAAATAGGAATTTTACATAAGGACTTGAATGAACCAAATAATTAATGGCTAAAAATGCTACAACTGCATTTTCTAGCATACTGGCAGGGCCTACTGTGAGATATTAGGGCCCAGTGTGAGAAGAAGCAACGGAAGATGCATAAAATCATATCACAAGTGATCATTCATTCAAGTAGCAGAATTTGCAAATTGAATGTTGCAAAATTGTTTCCAGGAGTGCTATGAATTCTTCTTTGTGGGAAATAAGTCAAAGAGAATAAAGAATACAAATAATATTCCATCAAAAGGGTGCTCTCCCCCAAATGAGGCTAGAAAAAAATATCTGCATAATCAAAACGTTTGGGGGTTTGAAGTGGTTTTTTTGGTAAAACTAATAGTGAGCCTTGAAAACAGAGAAGTTGAACAGGCAAGAAGTACAGCTACAATTCCAGGGGTCATTCATCTCTGCCACATGGATAAATAAATCAATTTTCATTAATGTTCCTGAGTTTTAGTGTCTGGCGCTCAAATTTTGCCACCATCTTTAATTTTCATCACATGATTTGAGTCACATGATTTTAAATTACACAATTTATAACCATATATGGAAAAACAATTTCTCCTTTTTTTCTGCGTGCAGCAACATCCAAACCAATGTACAAATGTTTGGTTTTCTTTACTTTGAGCCTGGTGCTTCTGCATTTCCCAAGGTGTTTTATGTCAGGAAAATTATCATGAAGATAGGTTGCATTCTTGATTGCTTTTGTATTTCCTTAGCTGTTGTATCTTTTATTACTCTTGGCAACAAATCAAAACCAGCAGAGGTGTATTTTCACTTGCAAGCAGAGAGTATTATATACACCTTATCACTTCATTAAATCTATTGTTGTAGTTATTGTTCAGCTTTTCTTGGCTGTTCTTTCAGTCACTTTTGAGTTTTCCCAAACATCACAGGGTACAATTAGTGCTAATAGTCAGCCATTATCTACATAATTTTTCAAAATTTTTCAAAAGGGAATCATTTAATACATTTTTCAGTGCAGGAGATCCATCGATTAATAAAGCCAACTGGAAATGTAGACATTTTAAGTTTGTTCTAAGTGTTATTATTTTATATCCTGTTTGGTGTTAAGTAAATGCACTGCTTAAATGTGGAGTATATTTTCTATGTAGGCATACAAAAAGGGGAGGTACACACCCAAATGGATTTCTCATGGCAACAGACTTAGCAGATGTTTGTATTTAATCCCTCTCAGGGCACTTAGAGAGACCTTGATGCCTTTCAGGGCAGACACTGAGGTGCTTCCTCTCGATGCCAGAGGAATTTTCACTCTCGTAAATAAGAGGCCTTATCTCCAATGCTGAAAATGAAGGATATTTTCAAACCAGCCCTATCAGATTGGACGCAGAAGGAGACAGCCTCTCAGTTTGCCCCATGGGTGTCAGTATCTCTGGTGCTCTATCACACAGCCCAGGGCTCCAGCCAGTCATGGTGCCTCCTTCCCAGTGCTGCTCTTGCTCTCTTCTTCCCATTTTAGGCAGAGCAGCTACAATAAACTGTCCTGCTCTGGAGCTGTTATTGCAAAGACAATGTCCTGACATTTTTTCAGCTCTGTATTGCTACTGGATTTGTGTACTTGTGTTTATATACATTTTAGATTCAAAGGGCTCCCCTGTGCTGGAGTACATCCAGGCTCACAGGCAAGGTCACATTAGGGAGAGTTTTCTTTGACAGCTTCTTGGGGAAAGGCATTTTCTGCACTTTCTGTACTGAGTCCAGGGCTACAATTCATCACCAGAGGAATCTTTGATGGGAACAGCCAGATCTTAAAAACAAGCAAATCAAAGTAAATATTTTGGAATTATTATAGTATAAGAAAATGTCCTCATCCAATACTCTCTCATCCTGGGAGTTGCAGAGATAAGAAGTCACTCTTCTAAACCAGCCCAGAAAAATTGCCTCTGACAGGGGGCTTATAATCAAAATAGTAAAGGCAATGATAAAATATTGCCTATTCAGTGTGAAAATGGAGAAATACAGGGCCAGTCTTAGTCACAGGGTCCTGACTGCATTCTCAGGCACCTTGACATTTCTAAGGCTCTCTAAGTGATGTGAAAATCAAGACTGAGTGAAAACTGATGTTGAGGATGTCTCCAGTATGAAGAACAAAGCCAGTGGCAGCCTCAGGGACACGCTGAAGGAATGACTGGAGGTATAGCAGGAGGGGTGGAATAAAAATAATGTTTCACTGGTAAAAGCTAAAGGAGGCCAGGATTTCTAAACCAACACTAATCACCTCTCTGATAGACTAAGGAATATAAATAAATGCTGGTAATAATTACTGGCTACATTAACATCATTACAAACATTGCATATCACTGTAACTGTCTCCTGATCTTTCATTATCCAAGTGATGATTCCATAAGAAAATAGATCTTACAGCTACCAGTCTCTTCAGGTGATTAAAGCACTGAGGCTTTCCCTGAGGACTTTGATGGATACTATTATGCTCAGATTAAATATCTGTATTCAAATACCTTTTTTCTGCATGGAAAGTACATCCTGGCAGTGCCCTGCAGACTAAGAGAGACTGCAGGGAGAAAGGAATTGACCCTCAAACTCACTGGAAAATGAGTTGTTGTACCATCAGTTGTACCATCTGATACTGAGCCATGGGTATTTTATTCTCTCCAATAAAATATGGATTTGAAGGCACAGCTTTGCTAAGTTAATGTCATAAACAGTCCACACAAACAGCTTAAGAATTTTTCCAGAGAATTGAATTCCCATTGAAGAAATGTTGAAGCTGCTGTTTTCCATGTAAACTAGGTAATCATATTCTTTCCCCTGCTGAGGAAACTGAAGTCACCAAAATAACTAAAAATTCTATTCTGGTAACGGACAAGCTGGCATTTATATAGATGCAATTGCAATTTACCTCTCAAAAGTTCACTAGTAGATGAAAAGATTGATGACACTCTTTATGAATATGAATCATACATTTCCTCTCTGGTAAAACCTTTAGTGAAATAATATAAGCTGAAAAATTAATGCTTCTCCTTGAGATGGGAGATGCATGAAAGTGCTGGAGCTGGTTTCATCTGTGTTGGGCTAAATCAGGGGCTGTTGCATGTATCCATGCATGTATCCTCATGTTAAAATATAGTCTCTACAGTGCAAGAGCAAGTGCCTTGATTGCACTATTTTATTTCAGAGTAGTGGTTCTCAGACCTCCTATTTAATAACCTCATAATAGCCTGAGGTAGATCCCAGTACTGCTCAGTTTTTTTCTGCACTCACATTTTTCTTTACTCAGGTTTTCCTGACCCAACCAGATTGGGATTTAATATCTGTTTCAAAGGTTGCTTAATAAAAACCAGCCTGGAATAACTTGAACTATTCTTTTCTAAGACCTTCAGATTTGTCACTGGAAGGCCAAGGAGTGTAATGACCATGTTCCAAACATCTCCGAAGCTAAAACAAAAGCCACAATACAAATACATATGTCAAGGACTTGTGCTTTTTCACCATTCCTTTCACCACCCCAAATACATTTGTTGCTGTTTCAACCATTCTGAAACATTCTCCCAACATTTATTTAATGCAAGTAATTCCAGTTTCTGCCTTCCATGGGATTGCCTCTGTGCCTCAGGTCACTTCATGTTTAAGTCTTAGTGCTTTGAATTAATTTCATGTGAACACATTAAATCAAGAAAGCAGTTTTAAAAACCTGTGTTGTTTGATGAGGGGATTACAGAATCAGGCCTAGAGCAGAGTTCTATGAAAACTGGAATAGTATGGGAATTGGAAGAAAAGGTCATGTGAATTGTGTTTGTCTTTCAGGACTTTTTGGCGATAGAAATTTGAGGAACCTGAAGTCCACCTGAATTTTGATCCAAGGAGCAGCAAAGACATTGTCAGACACAGATCCAATGACAGGAAAAAAACTGGCTGGGGTTCAAAGGAAACAAGCTTCTCTCATATGTCTCAAGACCAGGAATTAATAAAAACATTAAATTCAAAAGAGGTGTTTTTCAGACACATGCTTCAAATCTCAACATAAAGAATATTCAGTGATTAACAACCACTGAGACAAACATCAGGTATTTGTACCTCTGCTTATATAGTTGCCACAATTTCTTTACTTTTCTATGACTCTGCAACTTTCTTTTATGACAATGGAGAAATTATATGATAACACATGCTCTGACAATGATCTCTTAGTTTCAAATGTCAGGTACCACAAAAAGAAAGGCTTATTTTAACAATTTATTGCCAGTGGAAATGGGTGAAAACCCAAAAGGTCTGTCAGGATATTTATTGGTCCATCTGGAAATCTAAAAGTACATGAGTACAAACACAATCTCAGTAGGACATATAAACCACAATACACATTTTCCAAAACAAAGAGGGTAATAACCTTCCTCCTGAATTTCCTATCACTGAAGTAAGCAGATTTCAGCTGCTCTCAGCTTCACCAGGCTGAACTGAAACAGAGCAGTCCTATCTGTAATTAGAAATTAATAAATCACTCATCTAGATTGTGTATTTTTTGTAATTCAAGGTAGGCAGGATGTGTTATGCTATCTTTTAAATCCAATCTATGACCTCCTGTGTTTTGAGAACAGGCCCAAAGATGGAGCTGGAAAATGAGTGTCTTGGTGTTACAAGACACACTGTGCATTTGTGAAATACAGTTTGGAAAGCGTTGCAGAGTGGCAGGAAATTTGATATGTAACAGAACAGTTATAAGGAACAACTTCCTTTATGATGACGTCTAGGAAGTCATTTATCATCTCACAGAAGAGTCTGGCACCTTAAAGTGTTTATCTAAGGAAAGGAAATGAACCCCTGTCATCTAATAGAAACAGTATTTGATCCATCTCACAAAGAAGTACACTGGTCAAAGGAATTTTAAATAATCCTCAGCTCCAGCATTTGGCTATACCTGCTTCTTGTCTCCAGGAAGCTCTCAATCCCTTACTTTCCTGGTATTTTCCTTTCTTTTCAATCCTTTCCTTATTTAGACAATCTCTGGGTTTGAACATTATCCAAGATTTATTCATTTTCAGATTAAAACAAATACATCCAGTTACATTGAGTTAAACTGCGGGTGTACTTTAAACACACCAAAAATTTAGTTTTCAGGAAGAAAACTTACTCGGATTCACAAATATTCCTGAAGTTTATTGCACAGACTGGAACACAAAGACAGCCTCAGGAACCACCACTTCCAATGCATGACCCAAAGTCCATTAAAACTTTTTCACAGTCTTCAACGGGGGCTTTGATTAAGGTGTGTGGGTGGGACTGTCATTGAAAGCTTTGCTGAAATATGTGTGTTATAAGGAGAAATTTATTTCAAACGAGCAGAGACTGAGGACAGAAACCTGGAAGAGAGGCAAAAAGGAGGACAGGATGGGAACAGGTTTGATGGGAAGTATAAAATGGAATGAAAATAGCGAGAAAGCCCATGAGAAGAAATGAGACCAAGAATGCACAAAATAGTAGATTTATTGGTCCTTTGAGACAGAGATTTAAAATTGATTTGTGGGCTGCGAAATCTAAACAGGAACCTGAATAGTACACCAAGAACAGCAAGAAATAAAGATGACTCTTCCCATAGTATTTAGGCATGGATGAGAAAATAGGTACGGAGGAGATCTGGGAAAAACCAGAGTCTTGGAGCTTCAAGTCTTGCTTGCTAAGTCTTGGTACTGAGAGCTTTAACTGGAAAAGGAGCAGACTAATGCGATCCCCAGACTGTTGTCCCAAATTTCCACGAGGGTAAAACTAAAATAAAAGTGTGAAATTTGGTATCTCAGAGAAGGTTTGCACCTTTTATGGCTTCTTCTGCACCAGCCAACAAGATGGACACAGAAATGTCCCTTTCACAGGACAAATGTGAAGGGGGTCATAGACTCAAAAGTGATCAGTACTGAAAGTTGTAGCTAATTCCCCAAAAGAATTAAATAAAAACTGAAAAATTGTCCTGATCTGGAGTCCAGAAAAGCAAAGAAAGACTATAGGGAGACTAAAGGATATGATTGCTTCCTCTGTGGGGGGCAAAAAAAACCTATGAAGTGAAAATAAAAATTGAGCACAAGTTACTCTTAAATATCAGCTTCTGATGGTATGGAAACAGCTCTTTAAGGTTTTTTTAGAGATGATTACTCTCTACAAAGTTCCTATAATATTCCTCTCTACAAATTACTCTCTACAAATATTCCTACAAAGTGACCAATAATAAATGAAACAGGTTGAATTTGTAGTTCGGGGGCAATGTTGATTGCATTATCAGGTAGTGCCTGTGAGTTCTAGCCCTTCAGTTTTCACTTTTCACTGGGGAGCCACTGCATACAAGAACTTTCATTTAAAAACAAAAATAAATTAATAAAAAGAAAAGGAAGAAAGTTCTTTTTCTGTTCCCTTTGACCTAAATCTCTCTTTCTGCGATGGTTCATCATGACCACCACTGCATGATAGCTTTGATTTTCCCACCTTTAGGGATCTGCAGATTTCAAAGCTTGTGATAGCTGGCTTGTCCTGACAGGTTCATCACCTTCCTTCAGCACTGCTCTTGGCTTCCCCACAGGATTTACACCTTCCTGGGCTCTTTGCCTTCCCCCATGGCACAGAAAGCTGCTGGGACAGACTTCCATGCTTTGGTTTTGGTGCTGAATTCAGCACATTCCCACACAACAGGATCACAGGGTTTGTTCTGGCAAATTCCACTTCATATTCCCTTTCCTTCTGCCTGTCATGGGACATGGCATTTGCTGTTACCTGCCTTCCGCCTTCCTCCAACTTTCAGTAAATGTGTTTATGAAGAATGTAGTTGTCTACCTGTGCTAGTTTGGTATTAGTTAATATTAAAAAAAAAAAAAAAGAAGGGAAGTGTTATAAATGCGATAGCCAAATTGGAATTATGAAAGAATTTATTTATAATAATAATAATATGCAAAAAGCCACCACCAAAAGAAATAGTGCCGAGCCCGGGATCGTGAACAGTGTCTCTCTCTCTCTCTCTCTCTCCTTCCACGCCCTCCTCTGTTCACACACACCAGTTTCCCAAAGTGAAAGTGTCT
>VWYI01016763.1:17969-144902 GCA_013399455.1 Anthoscopus minutus | reverse complement strand
ATTTACAAAAATAGTTTTCCTGAAAGAGGCTCTTAAAAGCTTCTCTCTGTTCAGAAAGGGCCAATAGGTGGCCAATCCTAAGAACTGACAGCTTTGTAAACTACTGAAAAGCTAAATCTACCCCCGTAGATATCCCATTTTAAAACCCGGGAAGCTCCAAACTTCAGCTTCCGGCTTCTGAAGGTATCAAAGCTGTGTGGGGGAGAGGCCTGGTCTTGCTCCAGCGCGGCCTGGCCGGGCCGGGCCGGGCCGGGCCCCAGCGGCTCCCGGGCGGGATGGGGAGGCCGGGGGTGCGGGGCCCCCCAGCCGGAGCGGGGTCCAGGCCCTGCCTCCAGGCACCCCTGTCCCTGGCCGTGCCAAGCCGAAATTTCCCCAAGCTCTAAGCCAAAACAAGCCCTTTCCGCCTCTCTCCTCTCTTTTCACCGCAGTCCCCCCCAGCAGGTGCTGAGCAGGGAGAGAGAGAGCCCAGCTTAGCTACAATTCAATCCATCACCGTAACTACTTCAGCCGCTGCCCGGCCTGGGTGAAATGTTAAACACTTTCAGTGCACAAATAAAACCTGCAGAGCGCAATTCTTCTCTTAAATTAAAAAAAAAAAACCAACCTAAAAAGTAACAACATAAAAACAACAAAGTCAGTTAAAAAAGAGTTTAAGTATCAAAATAAAAAAAATTTTGAAAGTCCTAATATTAAAACTAAAAGTTCTTTTAGTAATACCATAAAAATAAACTATAATAACTACAACATTTCCTTTAATTCATAAAAAAACCCCAAGTATAAAAAAATAATAAAATGTTCAATGTAAACTTAAAAAAAGCAGCAAAGGTTAAAAAAGCAATAATGCTCTAAAAAATTTTAGTAAAAAACCAAAAATAAAAATTAAAAAAACTGTCTCAAGGAGCAAAGAAAAAACTTCTGGTTTTAAAAATAAAAATAATTGTAAAAATTAGTAAAAAAGTCTTTTCCTTTAAACAGCTCATCCTTAAAAAATAACACCCCATAAGTTGACAATAACCCATTAACTCAATTGTAAAAATAAAAAAAATTTTACAACAGCAAAGTTTTTCTAAACCAAACAGCTGCTGTTTTGTAAAAATGCAAAACCACAAAAAATACTGTATTCTTGTAAACATATCTCCAGGTTGTTGAGAAAAAAAGCTCCTCACCCTGTAGAAATTTAAATAAAAATTATTGTAAAAATAATAACTAATTTTAAAATCTCAAGTTTTGTTTTATGTTGTCAAGTTAAAAAAAAAGTAAGCCGGAGAGGAAAGTGTTCTAAAAGTTTCATTCTAATTTTCCTTTTTTTTCCCTATTCTTTTCGTTTTGTTAATATAACTTTCTTTATAATCTTTACATTTAAACCTGTTTTCCTTTCTCCTAAAATCATATCTCACAACAAAAAATTCAAATTCACAATTTTAAAACCACTACACTACCTGAGCATCTTTCACTCTGTCCATAACCCATTTGAACCCCTCATTAAAAGCATTTTTAGGAACTGCCAGAGGAAGGGAGGGAAAAAAGCTCCTTTCTTATCTTTCTTGGAAAGAAACTCCAGGTGACAGGTTTTAGCTATTGACATTTTTTATATGCTTCATCCTCAATTTGGAGAGAGTATTATCTAATTGCAACACAATGACAAATCAGTTCCAACTCCTCTATGACACAGCTTGCTTTCTTCTTTTATTTTCTGTGGGTTTACACTGAGACCTCATTTGCCTGTGCTCTTCTTCCTGACCGAACTGTCCTCCCCTGACCTGGGCTTGTCGTTGGAATAGCACTCAGAGGCAGGAGTTGAGCAGGCGTTGCTGGACAGGAAAAGGAAAAGTGTTTCAAGTCCAACAAGCTTTTTTAGGTTTGTCTCTTCTCCGTGTTCCTGTAGTGCCAGCAAAACCTTAAATCCACTCTCTCAAGAACAGAACATCTGTCTTCCCCACAAGTTATCCAACCTTTTCTTCCTTAACAACCTTACTTGTCAAATTACACCTGTGTTTACTACCTTGGTGAGATCTCGGAGTCTGAGTTCTCAGTCTGGCCTTAATTTTCCAACTTCATTCTCCATGTATCATTCTCACAGTAGTTTCCTGTTCTGTTTTATGATGATTCATTACACATTTTCACTACTTCTAGAACTAAACCTCTTTCTTTCAATGAATTCATTTCTCTTCTTGAAATAAATGATCTGATTCTTTCTCCCTTCTCTCTTCATTTTTTCCTTTTTCCTGTGTAAACCCTGGCTTTGGCTGGGGGTCTTATTCTTTGTAGCAACAAGAATTCCTGAGAAAGGCTAATTCTTCTATAGCTCTGTGAAACAGATGCTACTATGGCCAGGCTGTAGATTATTGTCACTTAAGCCTACATCAACCCTGAGTACCACTGAAAGCAAAGGAAATAGATTTCAAATTACCTATCCCATGTTTTATCTTGCAAGCAATGAGTTTCATATAATTTCAGAAGAAAAGAGGCCAACTTCTAAGGTAGTCTTGCTCATTATAACATTTTTGTAGGAGAACAGGTTCAGCCTAATAAATTATCTGAGCTAACATGCAAAAACTCTACCAGAAACCCAGAAGACTGGCTCAGAGTTGTGTGATAGCATAACCTGCTGTATGTCTCATGACCCCACCTGATAAATCACTTGATGGCAGTTCACTACAAATCCAAGTCAGTCCCTCTGAGGCCTAAATGTAATTTTTTGTACAAAATATTTTCATCTTTGGTGTAAATCCATCAATTTTTATATAATTTCTATTTTGCAAATCTGTGACTACTGTGGAAGTGGGGCTCTTGTCTCCTTCCAGGATTGCATTTTATGTGACTGTGTCCTTTGAATGGAGTCAGTAAATAAAATCACTTGCTTCCCCTTCAGTGTGTCCGACTTTGAATACATTCATCCAAAAATTTCAAATCTTTTTGAAATCTCATACCATCTATCAACCTTTCAATGCTTCCAATTATAGCATCTGCCAGCTCTGGATGCTGGCACTCTCCCATCATGAACATTTCTACTCTGCTCATCATTTGGCCCTCAAGTGTAAGGGATTAGAGAAAGACTAAAAATATCACAAAGGATGTCATTAATTTCAGTCACTTCCCTGGAAACACAGACGCTGCACATTCTGTTCAGACCTTTGTCCACCTTAGCCTGTTCAGCCTTTCCACAGCTGCCTCCAAGCCATGGTGCTCCTCCTTGGGAGCACAGGGAGCCTGGTGAGGCTATCCCAGAGCCCTTCACACACTTTCCTGCTTGCCAATATCAAAAGCTAAATACTACTGAGATAATTCTGTCATTGCCTGGTGGTGCCTGAGAAAATGATTTCTCTAATGTTTTGGTTCTTCATCTACTTTCTGCCTACTCCATGTCTATAAATAAGGTTAGTGTCATTTGAGCAGGGAACTGCAGCTTCATACTCAAGGTTTATTTCTGCTCCTCTAATCATCTGGTAAATGGACTATGTTGTAACATTCTTCTGCATCAAAAGGAACAGCCAGCATTTATTTTTGCTCCAGAGACTGAAGGCATCTTGACTGCTTCAAAAAGAGGCAGAAAACCCATTGCCAAACATGTAGCTTGCCATCACCAGATTGAAGGGTAGATAATAGCAGAGAATAGGTGAGCAACAGAAAATGAGGAGAATGATTAAACATAAAAAGATAACCTAAACAACAATGGGATAATGGGTTTTCTGAGCAAGGCCATGTCACTGAAGCCGTCTAAATGAGCAATTAATTTCCTACTAGTTTATTCCAAAAAGGATGTACTTCTGAATATTTGCCTGTTGCATTAAGATTGTTTCCTGTGTGCTAACCAAGAAAGGAAATAACCTCTGAAGAAATTGGGAGGTGGTAAAGGACAGAGCTTAGTCCAATGTGATTTTTTCCAAGGGAGAAGGACAAGGCACAAGGGAAAGTGGAGTTGCTTACAAATGAAGCAGAGAACTGTATCAAGGACTCCCACTGGTGCCACTCGCTGAGTACCCTAAGCAAGATCACTGGGATGAGCTTTAAAAGTGGTTGGGATTTCTTCATACTGTTTCATCCTTATTCACAGAAGTTTAGTTGAAAGAATTTTTTAAAAAATATTTTTGGTTCCCCACACAGTATCCTGTTACAGTGGGATCATTTGAGGTCAGGACTGTCCCTATGGAACATGGGGCTGTGTCTGGAGATGATGGACACCAGGCAAGGCTGCATTGCCTTGGCAGAAGCGCCAGGGCAGCACTGCTGCATTTTCTGTAGGAACATGGCTCCTCCATTTCTTCATGTATAGAAAAAGTTGGGAATAATTAAGCAGGCCCTGCTCAGCAAGACCTCAGCCCTCTTGCAGCCTCTCTAATGTACAGCATATTTAAAGATCAGACCATCTTCAAAGTATCACTTGACTTTATCTCTCCTTGTGTCTGTTCATGCTGTCCTAGCCAAGCTGTTTTACTGCATTTTATCTGCAGGCTCACTGTGATTCATGCAGAATGTGGCCACCCTGCCACTGCCATGGTCTGTCACCATCCTGCTGTGGCCTGGTTCAGGTTGCCATTACTGGAATTGCAATGGCTTGTGCTGTGGCTCAGGATGAAATACAGCTTCCCACAGCAACCCTCAGTTCTCCTAATTTCTTATGCATGTTTTGTTGAGGATTCTTTGGCCTGGCATAAGTTCTCACCCCACATCACTTAAGATGAGTATCTGTGGTTTCAGAACAGAAAAAGGATAGGCCATGCTGCTGTGGCTGCCATGCCAGTTTGAATCAGTCTCATGCTATCCAGAGGACCAAACACTACTAAATTACTCCTTTGTGAGGGATTATGTATCCAGAAAATAGCATGAAGTAGCCATTCTGTAGGAAAAAAAATACCTGGAATACTGAAAATTAATAGTTTGCTCTACTCATCTACACCTCCAACGTGGGAGAGCCTATATGTCATCTTACTAATTCTGGAGGGGGAGCAAGTGTGTAATTAATTTACACTTCACAGTTTTTTGTGAGATGTTTCTGAGGACAAAAATGTGAGACAGACAACTTTCAGAAAGACAACGCTTCTGATTAGAATTTATTTAAAATACGTGGACTAAAAGTTGAATTTTTCTGTATTCACAAGAGAGAAACATTCCTATGTTATTCAGTGTTTGTTAGTAAGAAATTAGGCAAAGCAAGGCCAAGGTCGGTAAAGCATGTAAAGCTTTGCTTAACTCTATCCTTAAGCACTTGAACTTTCCAGAACATGCCTTCTTTAGCCCCACACTAAGTCCTGTTTCTCAGTCCTCAGTTTCACATAAACACAAGACTTCTGTTGACTCTCTGTGAAAAATTATGCCAAAAAACACAATCCAAAACAATTCAGAGGCACAATGCTTTTAAAGCAGCATTAATAAGCTTCCCCTCTCTATTTCTGCACAGTCACAGTGTCTGAACCTGCCTTTCAACAGGTAACATTTGGACAGTATTTTTTAGTACAAATCTTATCCACAACAGCAAATTAAGCTGGAAGGAAAAGAATAAAAATGACTTTTATGTTTTCAATAAGAATTCCCCTGCGAGGGTGTCTTGCCAAGAAGTGTCAAGCTCCATCTACTGGCATTAAATTGAATTTGTAACTCAGCATGCCGAGTTTTGGGTCTATCTACAAGAAACAAGCAGGCAATTTCACTGTCTTTGCAGAACCTTAATCCAATTCTATATGTTAATCCATCTTATCAGCTATATTTTCAAATTCTTGTGATATTTGCCGAGTTATGTGAGCTTAGGAGAAAAGTCTTTCACTGCATGAGGTGCTGAGCTGTGCATAAATAACAATAACCATACTGCAAAACCAGAGAAGTTTGTAGGGCTGTTTCATGTGGTGCTCATGTCCCAAAGCCTGTGGAAGGTCACTCTTTAGTGGTATCAAGAAGGACAATTTATACATGTAAATATCCCCCCAAATGATTAAAAAGGGAGGGGAGATCTCCGTTCAGTTGCCATACATGAGGTAGCAAGGAACAACAGATGTGGGCTGCAAAAAGAGACACATCTCACCCTTTAACCAAGGGTACAAAATTGTTTTTTTTTTCTATGAGTACTTACCTCAAACTCATAGTTTTTATATATAGTCTGCATTTTAATATACATTCGGGATGCTCTCAAGCGTAAAATCTCAGACACTGGAAATAAATTCAAAGATTATTTTGAAGAAGGGCAACTGCTTTTTGTAGCTGCAACTTTTATGTCAGGTGGCACTTTTGATAACTGAGAGATAAAAATACATCATGCTAAAGTCATACTGAGTAAATGGGCACCATAAAAATTGTGTGTATTCATGATAAAATAAAATCAGTCAATTCAAATACAGAATGGCAAAGCTTCTGTAATAGGGCATCACACAATTCAGATTACTTCCAAGATGTTGAAGATATAAAAGGCTTGAAGAAGTGCATTTCTTCCTGACTTATATACCGGAAACATCATAGATTTTTAATCTCATTGACCCAAAAAAAGGGAAAAGCCTTGACAGGAATCTGATGTTCAGAAAAATCCAAGAATCAGAAAAGTCTGTGGTTAGTGTTAATAGAACATAACATCCTATTTCGTGTTTATTTATTTTTGAGGGAACATTCTTGCCCAAAATTTCATCCTGTTTCCAAAAAAGCCACTATGCTGAAGCCTTACATGTACCAAGATGAGGAAAGTAGGTCGAGCAAGTCCTGTTAATCTGCAGTGGAAGTTAGCTGAGAGGATGTGCAAGTTCCAGCTGCCACTGGGACTCCCCCCTGCTCGTTTGGCTGAGATGCTGCCCTGATCCCTTTCTCTTGGAGCACTCTGCAGAGCTCATCCTGAGTGGAGCTGGAAAACCAAATCCCTTCCCCATTTTCTTGTAGTTTGTGCTGCTGACCATCAGCTCCATGCTCCAAACTTTTCCTCCCTTAGCTTTTCTGACTCTGCCCTCTCCTGGCTATTTTCCCAATTGTTTCTTCCTTCCCGAGGCAAGAAATGAGGGGAGTCTCACAAAGATCAGCCTTTGGCCCCTCCCTCCCCCACTCAGTGTATTTCAATAGATGTAGTTATTAGAAAATAACTCTGTTTCATCACACCTGAAAAATGCTGGTGACCACATAAATAATGAATCTGCTATTTTTCAGCCATCTTTATTCTCTGGGAAATCCATTCCTAGGCATAGGGTCATTGACAATATCTTTCCTTTTTTCTTTTCTCAAGCTTAGGAGCAACAGCAATGTAATTTTATCACACCATCAATAGAAAGATTAACAAAAGCACCGACTGAAAATGCTGTGAAAACATTATCACTTTTTTGTTTTAGTTTGAGGGGTTTTTTTCTGTATTGCTCTTTTGATTTAGATACTTATATCAACTAAAACGCACAAATAATTAAATCTATTTTGCTCAGCTCTGCACTTGGTAAATGCTGTTATGTCATCCTGAATCTGTTTCAAAATCTTTAGCAAAGTCATGACCCTGGATGTCACTTTCTTCATAATCTCACTCTTTCTTCTCCTTCCACCTCATTCAAAACCCCTCTTTGAAATTCTTCATGTGCTTCATACACCTGAGCCTGACAACTTTTCTCAGACAAGCCATGGAGCTGTATCTTACAGAGATATTCTTGACTGTCTCATTAATCTTTTTCATACTTATTTTTATGCAACTGTTTGTTACTCTTTTGGAGGAGATTTCCACAGAAATCTCCTCTTCTAGAACCACCCTAGGTGATAATGTGTGTAAGACAAAATGTGACTTAATAAGGTGTAAGTTTCTATGTCAATTGTACTCTCCAGCCTCTTACTTTTTTCTTGTTCCTCTGTTGAATAACACCTTGACTGCCCTCATTACTGTCATGTGAAATATCTGATGTGTAAAATGTGTAAATGTAATCTGATGTATAAATGCCTGTAGCAAAATCTGAATGCCTTAAGCATCCTGGAAGCTTTGAATCAGCTGTAAATATGGAGGTAATCTCATTCAAGAAAATGGGACTAACCAACTGGGACTCCTGAGGTCCATAAATAGTCAAAATGTGAAATAAACTAAATAAAAGAAACATATTTTGGTACTTTCATAACATTGAGACAGTATTCCAGTCATTTTTCTCAGAGTGCTCAGTGGGAAATGTTGGTATCTCAAATCACATAATTTGTCTTTAGTAAGAGCAAAAATTCTCCTTTAGTATTTCCTGGAGCAGCGTAAGGCACTGATAACTCTGGAAAGAAGAGAGGTCATGAGTCAAATATGGGGAGCAACATTGCTCCAATATCCAAGCAACTTTATGCTCTTTATTTTGCCTTGCCAACTTGTCATGACCAGACATTTTTCTTCAAAGAAATCTGTGTGAGATAGAGGCAGAAATATTTGGGGAATCTGGGCCTAAAGTCATCTGATAAGGAAGCAGAGGACTGGGGACAACCTCTTATTATTTCAGAAGTGGGAGATGACACATAACTGGGGAAAAGCCCCTCATCTCCTGCCCTCCAAGTACAGAATTTTAGTACTTTGCCTTCACACTCTCAAAAGGGATCTCTAACCTCAGCATGGGCTTCAAGAATATTTTAATGTACCCTGACAGATCATTAAAATGAATGCAGGATGATAAGAGAAAAAAATACAGAAAGAGTCAAAAATCTTTATTCTTCTTAATTTGTTCCCTGGCTATCCCTGTTGTTCTTCTTTCACTTGAAAAACAAGGATTTTGGCAGCTCTGTCTAATACAGTAAAACATAACAGGGTTTACCACAGACCGGACTTCATTCTTCTGTACATTTTGCTGTATTGGTTGGTGATGCATATTTTAAATCTTCAAGCTGCTCTGCTGAGTATATTTAAATGTGTGTAACCTTCCCTCTGCAATTACCCCAGCAGTTTTCCCTTTTGCCCTGGCATCTGTCCCTTCCTGAGCATTGCCACAAAGCTCCCTCCTGTTTTCCTACTGCTCTGTCCATGGCCCTATTGCTCTATTTGAGCAATCCCACATCTCTGCTGTATCCAAGGAAGACTTGTTTTCTTCACCTTGAAATCCTCACAGGTGTGCACCTTATCCCTGCTCTCTGCTGAAATACCAGTAGGGAAAGGCAACATCATGGACATTTGGAGACTGAAAAATTCCTTTCCCTGTGAATTAGAATGGAGTGGAATCTGTCCATGCATTTTCTTTCTGCATCTTCTTCATGAAACTTTTCCTGGGAAGTTTCATTCGGTTTTCTTTTTTTAATCTGATGTGAGATGTTTGACTCCAGTTAAGAAAACATACTTTAATCGAAATGCATTTGGCTGAAACTGTTCCAAAGCATCATCTCTAATCATCTCTGACTTTTAGTCAACCCCTGATAGCCGTGTCCCGCTGCAAACTTGGTACTTTTTCAAACTTGAGTGTGCCTGCTTCCTCCTATGCTGTCTTTTAAATCCCCACAGAACTATATCATCCTCCTTCTTCTAATCTCTCCCTTGAGGGAAGCTTCTTAGAAAAAAGAAAAAAGAAAAAAGAAAAAAGAAAAAAGAAAAAAGAAAAAAGAAAAAAGAAAAGGATTCTGCTGTACAAAGAAAATAATAATTTATAAGAAAAGAAACTAGTGCAACAAAACAAGCAAACAAACATGCATCTTGTCAGTCAACTTTTAGAAGTTACCTTTGAGTAAAGCAGGAACTTTAAGTTCAGCAGAAACTTTCTCTAGGAGAGATTTCTCAGGACAAAGATGAAATTTCTGATTAAAAAGACACGATCAGAATACTGTAGGTATGTTTATATTCATAGCATTGAATTTTAGTTTCCCACTTGGCCTGATGAGGATAAGCAAGTGCACTGGATGCTGAGCATATTTGATTTTGTGTTTCTTTCTTTATTTCTCCTTAAAAATAATAATCTGTGGTTTCATTTTAGGGCAAAACCAAACCTTATCATGAATCTACAAAATTCTTCAAAGAATGAGAAAGGATTGTTTTTCTACACCTTCAATTTTAATTACTTAAACATGGTTTTGTGAGACACATTGCTCTGAGTTGGTTCTAGACCCTAAACATTAATATATGTTGGAATAGACAATAGAATGAGCTACAGAAATATTTACAAAAACAATTTACACATGTGAAAAATCATGTCATACCTATAACAAGTGCTCTGTATAGTCATTAAAGTTATGTTTATATTACTAGGAAAAAAAATGGGATATGTGACCATCCAACAGAGCAATCAGTCTCCTCTGACTGTAAGAATCTCCCGTAACTGTAATAAATATTTTTCTTTTTCAAAAGCTTTTCAATAAATCAATTTTCATTTTCAAATATAGTATGACTAGTTGGCAAATGCTAACAAGAAGTAAACATTTCAATTTCAAACTTTGATCTCAAAGCGAAGCACCTTTTTTGTGTTCTTTTCTTCACTTTATTTTTGTCAGTTTCGGAAATGAAAGTTTATATTGAAGTGTTGGTTTGAAACAACAGAGGTGAATGGTCAAAGAAATTGTTTCTATGTTTCAGACAAGAAAACTCTTAGTTCTAGCTAAAGATTAAGTCTCTGTCTAGAACTGAAAGAGGTTATCGTTGAAACGACATTATTTCAAATAATATTTGAAATAACTTTATTGTTGGAGCCCAGAGTCTTCCTGCCGTCAGCAGATGGCAGCCTCGATATATTTCGGTGAAATGCAGGTTTCTTACGTGCAGTTTAAGCTGGCTTTAGTCAGCATTTCCCTTTTGAGGTAATTCCTTTGCTCTCCACACTCTGTCCTGATGTTCTCTCCACCTCAGTGGTCTGCAGTCACTTCTAGCTGAAGCCAGTCAGTCCGCAGTAAATTTGTAGCTTTAAAATCGGCACCTCTGCTTCTTAATTGCCATGGAATGTGGGGCTACAGAAGGACTTCCTAAGCAAAGATACAGAAGGTAAGCCCAAGAGCAGGAGCCCAAATCCCCTTACCTGGTTCATGGAGTTTAATTTTTATTTATACTGCAAGGCAACCCAAGTACCATAAACATATAATGCTTAGCTATACAAAAATTGCAATACTGAATTCCTGGCTATATTCTCCTGCTCTTCTGCCCCAATTTTACATGAAAATGCCAATACCTTCAAAGCAAAAGAAGCATTTCCAGAATGCCTTTTTTTTTTCCTCCAAAGAGCTGGGTACCCATTATCCTTCTTATTGCTGGTGAAAAACTAAAAAAAGTATTTGTTTAAAACTCCAATATTTTTTTCTATGGGAGTTTAAATTTTTTGGAGATCTTAAGCCTGGTCTAAAAACAAAGCAAAGGAGGTGTAGCATTGTCTGCTGCTGTTGCCACCCTGTGGTGGCATGTCACTTCTGAAAAGTGAAGGTGGTTAAGTTTGAGATGAAATTAGGGATTCAAATACCTGTGAGCATTCTAGAAGAAGCAAGAAGTCTAAATCAAAAATTTGGAGCTAGCTTCATAACACTGGGTCAAATCTTCTTGTCAGGAATATACTTAAATTGTCAGTTTTTCTGGCAATAGAAACTACAGTCTGAGTTTGGTGCTTCATCCCTCCTTCATTTGCTGCTATCAACATATTATTAACAGGAGACTTCCCTTACCCCAAGCTTCCTATGCCTTGGATGAGAAGGCAGAAGCTCACAGAGAGAGCCTGAGGCTAAATATCCTTGGATATGAATAACACACAGGCATTTCCCCCCTGCTGTTTTTACTGCCACATCCCTTGGCTTGTTTGAGAAATGAGGAGCACAGGACTTGTGAAGCCAACATTGTCTTCTGCCAAGGAAGGAGGTCTCCTTGCCCCCACCCTCTAAGCCTAAGGTCTGACCCCACGAATGGCACAGCACCTCATTGTGGTATGAAAACATCTAGCAATAAAAATCTCTTTGATACATTAAAAATCTGTGACTGGAGGTATTGATGTTGGTCAGTGAGCTTTTATAGTTCGGGATTTATGCTCTTAAATCATTATGCAGTTGTTGATATTGCACCGTGTTTATTCCCTGTTGAGCCGTATGTGACAGAGGTCAACTCATGGCATTTATAAACATGCTTTGTTTAGTGTAAAGAAAGAAAGAAAGAAAGAAAGAAAGAAAGAAAGAAAAGAAAGAAAGAAAGAACTGGCCGCACAAAGGACAGGCGTCCAAAATCAGGATGCTGGATATTTTACTTTGAACCCCACAGCTTCAGAGACTTACAAGAACTTTTAAAGCTTGAATTAGAAAAAGCATGTGTGCTTGTATGCTGAGGACAACAGAGCCTGCCTGCTTATGCCTGAGATTAAGTGTGTGAACTGATGCTGACACTCTGTCATCAGTACCCAGAGCTTCTCCAACTGGGCCTGCCACACACGGCACTCATGGGTTCACGCCATCCCTCCTAAAGATAGCAAAGTGCTGCCTGGGAGCCTTTGCTCCGATTTCAGGCTCATTAGATGAGTGATGACAGCTCATAGTAGTGGTCCCCCGTGGCCAGACAACAAGCAAGACCCCCCATTGCCGCTACCTACCCTGATGGCAGCTGAATTTTGCCAGCTGTCGTGGCAACCGGTGGGACAACAGCACAGATCTCCCCATGCCTGTGCTTTTGGTACAAGCTCCCCTGGAGCCTCTTCTTTCCTAAGAAATGTGCCCCTGAAACCCAGAATTCTGGTTAGAAGTGTTTTCTCCATTTCTCTTTGAAAATAGCTTCACCAAAGATAACCTGAAGACATAAATACCCTCGGTCTCTTCTCCTTGTTTTAAATCATTTCAATGTTGAGCATTCCCACCTGTGAGATGACTACTCATCCAAGAAAGTGTTTGCTAACTAAAAGTTTAATTTTGGTGTCTTTTAAGTATCAAAACCATTATATGGTTATGTAAGCCTGATCTGTAATGTGATCTTGATGTGTTCATTTAGTGCCATTGGCTGTAATATCATCTAGGCTCCAAAATAAGCTAGACTCATAGCACTTTCAGTTTTATGGTCCTTCCCTGCATTCACTATTTTCTGAATTACTGGATCATACCTAATTTCATGGGTCTATGAAAGGACTCTTTTTCAGGTCTGTGTTAGCAATTAAACCTAGGAAAGCTTCTTGAATGATCTCCAATGTGCAAAAGCTTCTTAGAATATGTGGGAAAGGCTTTGTTTCTGTACTTTAAATGTGTTGATTCATTGCTCCAGCTATTTCCTAGTAAAACATCACACATCATTTGATGCAGATGAAGGCAAGACAGAGAGCCAGACATGGGGCATAGCTTGAGAACATGATGAAGCCTTTGTGGTTCTCTTATTAACATTTTAAAATAAATTATCTTAATGAGGTATTGAAATATTGCAAGTGTTTTCTTAATACTATCTCTTGCTTTCAGCTCTCAGAGAGAAAACGATCGTCTTCTTTCTAGAGATATTGTGATGCATGAACCATCAAGAGTCCCTGCACAAAGCACCAATCTAAAACCAAACAGAAAAGGGTCTTTTAATGGAAAACTCTATCACCACTCTGTGCAGTGGTCAGAGATCTGTTCCTTAAGTGGCTCTGAGTTAATACATTCTGTTTCATCTTAGCAATTACTGATTTTTGTCCTGATTACAAAGGTTATTTCATGTTTCTGTGGAAAGCTAATCAGTGATAATTTTAAGCCTTTATTTAATTTTGATTACTTGCTCAGCCATGCTGTTCTTGAGTTCTTGTAAAGACCTGCTGTCCTGGTTGTCATTGTTTAACATGAACATCAGAACATGCAATACTGGCACATAATGCATACTCTGTATTTGTAATAGATACTAGAGAATTAATTCTAACTCCACGAACTAAACAGGAACTCCTCTGCTTTAAATGCTGGGATTTGCTTGTAGTTGTTTGCTTCAGATCTGATATATTTAAGCAAAAGTATTTTTCCTCCTTTTTTTATTTTGTTACACAACTCAATTTGCCCTATGTTTAATTCATTCAATATGTGAAAAATTTTCTCCACTCTAAAACTAACTCAGAGGCCTCACTGAGGCCTCACTGAACTGCAACACCCTTCACAGACTGGTGCAAATTCCTCACACATTTTTAAGATGCTTCTCTCTACAGTAGCTGAGTGCAACATAAGCAGGAATATTCGTGTAGTTACAACTTCTTTTTGAGGCAAAAAGTGATGTTACACTGTCATTTTACAGTATTGTGTTCTAGAGTGCTGCATTTAGAGCAGTGTAAGTCCCAAAACTCACACTGAGCTGCCAGACCTGTGAACTAGAGATCTTGTAGCTGCTAGTATGAGAACTTCTGCTACACCTGTCAGATTGGGAAGGGAGGATCTAGACCCAAAGTCCAGTACCCAAGTTACAAGATCATTCTTCTCCACATGGATAAAAACTGGTATTAATATAATAATTAATGTAATCAGTAAAAAGATGATCTGCAGTCAGGAGCACAACAGAATTATTCAGAAACACCGATGAAACAATCTGTAGTAAGTCTGAACTGTTTATTACCTTCATTCACTAAAAACATTGTTTTAGCAGAAGAAGAGGAAGGACAGGAACAAGTGTTGGGTCTAACATTGTTACTCATTTCCCTGGATTACCCTGGTGCCCTGAATTAAACCCCCAAAGCTAATAAGAAACTATTTCCCAGAAAAAAGTCTCAGCCTGTTGTGTTTTTTCAGAGCTATTTTCACTGGTGTTTATTTCATGCGAACTGATGAAAGTCCCAAGGGTTTTCGTCGGACAAAAAGAGTGGGACAAACACATGGGAGCCCAGCACCTCAACCCAGCTGTGGTGATGCTGCCAAAGGAGATAATTCTGCCAAGCCAAATGGCTTCCAGACTGCACACTTGTGTGTCAAAGTGACATTAGTGTATTTTGACATAAGTGCTGTCTTTTATCAGGGATAAGCTTCAAAGCCACAGAGATGGAGAGATGGGAAACTGGAGGTTTACAGGAAAAATAGAAGCTGACAGAAAAACCTAAAGAGAATTTGTTAAAATAAACCAAACACTCCAAGAGTCAGTGATACCCTCAAGCATCACATTTAGAGCAAAGGGTGTTTTATTGCTGTGAGACCATGATAGTTTTGGCATGGTAAATAAATTTTCTCTGCAAAATGCAATGGAAATTGAAAAGCCTTGTGTTTGCTCTGAAGTCTGGAGCTGCTTGCTGATGAGAGAAGCTTTACCCACAGAGAATGGAGATAGTTAAAAGAGACTAACATGCCTGTTTATATCTATTTTAAGTTCTGGACAACTCAGGTCCTTACCTCAATAAGATTTGGCAAGGAATTCTACAAAAGTTTGGCAAGGAACTCTACAAAAAGCAGTGGAAAGCGCTTCAATCCCACAGCTTGCTGAATGGATACTTTCAGAGGTGAAATTATTTGCCAAAGTTTGCATTCATAGCAAGCCAATAATGATACCAAGACTAGAATAAGGCATCACCAGTCCTACCCTGGAGCTGAATCCTACAGCCCAGTTCACACATGCGAGCAAAAGCATTGTGGATTGCTGATAGTGTGGGTGAACTCACTCTAGGTCCAACAATTGCTCTGAATAATATCTCTTTGATGGATTGCAGGGAAGCTGGCTTTGTCACGGGAAGTGCAGAAAGAAGATCATGCAGCTTGGTTTGCAGCACTTACTGCTGAGACTTCTGTCTCTTTGGTTAGCAAGACAGAATTTCCATCCAATTCCATGGGCCGAAGCCTTGCAGGATGGGGCTAAAGGTTTCTAACTTCACATAAAAATTTCCTGGCAGAGTGATTGTTATGTCCAGCAACGTAGGTCATTTCCCTCTTGAGCATTTTCCTCTGCTTATCTCTGTTGGCTCCCAAAAGCACATAGGTTTCACTGGAGCTCAAACTAAAACATCTGGTAAATCAGGACATCTCTGATCTTTTGGTCAGTCCCCTCCAACAGCCACACAGTCAATAAAAGGCTCAGAGGTGCAAGTAAGCTGAATCCCCCTCTCTATTCCTTTCCAAGGCTTGAAGCCTGCAGAAGACAGAACAACAATTTTCAGCTTCCTATCCAAATTTCAGTAATCAAAGAAGAATCTGCCAATTATAGGTTCCACGGCTTCCTCTGGCAGCTGTCTATTAGCATGACTGATGTCTGCTGGAGCCCACAAGCTTCTGCAGGGCACTCACGAGGATCAAAGACTTCTATCTAAGTCCCTTACATCAAAATATTTACTTGCTGTCATCTGGACAGATAAAGAGAAGTCATGGCCCTAACATCTGACAACTCTCCTGTGATGCTATGAATGTGCCCCATTTGCCATTAATGGCCCTGGTGATATGAATAAGATATTGCAATGCCTACAGAAGGGTGGTTTCCAGACAGAGATAGCCAGATCAAATTTGACATGGATAAGGCAAAAGGAAAACAGCCAGGAAGGAGGGATCACCAGCAAAATGGCCATTGTGGAAGGAGATACACAGAGAGAACAAGCTCTTTCTCACAAAAGACTTGTTTTTAATTCAAGAAATGGCCTCTGATCCCTTAGCCCAGCTCTGTGTGCTTAGATTTGATTCTCAGTTTGTTGCTATTCCTTAATGCTCCACAGTCCACCATGATATAACCACTCCAGCTGCACAAGGCTGAAGAAAATATTTCATAATCTTGATTAGCAACGTAGCTATAAAACTGAAATATCGTATCTGAAGAAAGCCAGGAATCACTGAGGGAACAGAGAAGCTCTGCATCACAACATTTGAGACAAAGAAAGAGCATTAGAAATAAAAAATTATCATAAGGTAATATTAAAATATTACAAGTATCAGCACTCAAGTAAAAGCTGTGTTTTAGAGAGCTGCTTGTTTTCTCCCTTCTCAAGGCCTTTTTAAGCTTCTCATAAACAAGACTTTTACTGTATAGGACAAGGACCAGCACAGCAGTGACAGCAAGAGCTAAGGGACAATTCTGGATCAGTTTTGTTTATAGTTCTATATGCTGCTGCAAATATTTCCCATCAAGTTCTGGTATTTTTTAAAAATCACACCAGGTCCACAAAAGCATTGAGATGCTTCACTTCCATTAAAATCCCTGAAGAAATCAGCACGAGTTCAGCACTTGCTCCTTATCAGAGCACTGGAGCAGCAGGGGCTGGTGATAAACAGTGAACCCTGCTGCTACAGCTGCATCTGAGGAAGAATGACAAATTTTAAGTCCATTTGATTTGCAAATTCCTAGTATTATGCCTCCAGCACCAGTCCCAGTTTTGTTTAAATGATGTTTTGTTAATTATTTTCTAGGCTGTGCAGTACATAGCCTAGCAGTCATTGAACATGAACTGGATAGCACAAGTCAAGAGTCTTAAAATGCACTGCTGCCTGCAGTGTTTTAACTTCATTTACAAAACCAGGCATCATGAACTGAATGAGTCTTTTACACATCTCCGTAGTGAAGTAGTCCAGGGTTAAACCTGTGGCCTGGATGCTTGGAATGTTATCTGATTCCTAATAGAAATTTTGCTGTGGTCTTTCCCTGTCCCAGAAAAAGTGGTGATTTTTCAGAACATTTACTTGGAAGCATGTTGAATTCATATTCCCATACTTATTTCACAGGTTGCAGAGGTAATTTGTGCAGCAGCTCATGGAAATGGAAGTCAGCCTGTCTATTGCTCCGAGTACATTTTGCAGCACTTGTATTTCTGGAGCTTTTCCAAACTGTGGCATTATTCATGTCCTTTGTCTTGCCATTAATGTCCCTACTGTTACAGTTTTGTCTGTTGGGTCAATGAGATTAGATTTCATAAGCATAGCAAACTGAAAAAAAAAAATACAAGTTATTAGATAATCATTAAAGCACATCTGTTACCTTTTTCAGAGTGCCAAAGTCTGAATTCCATTGAACTACTGACATGGCATTTGACCAGCACTTAGTTCAGCTATGGGCAATGAGCTGCAAAAGGATTAAAATATTAGCAGTGAGTGAATTCAGCCTAATCTCTGGCATTTTTGTTTAGATTGCAGGGAAAGGTGCTCAGAGCAAGAGAGAATGAAGCAATTACAGTATGAAAATGCCAACATTTTTGAGGCCATCCCACAAATTGTGCTCTGCTGGTGTGCTCCACTTTGGTGTCATGCCAAGACATCAGTTCCTCACTTCCATGCTTTCATTTGCGTCCACCCTGCATCAAAACTCCCTGAGAACTTCCCAGCCTCAAAGTCTGGCTGCTGGAGAATGGAAACACGTTGTCCCCCCATCATCCAGGCACCCAGAGTGACAGCAATCTGGACTGGGAACAAACATCATGTCTCAGCCACCTGCTCCTTTTCTCTTTCAGAAAGAGTCACTGAACAAAGCACTGATCTAAAACCAAACAGAAATGGGTCTTTTAACAGAAAACTCTGTCACTACTCCATGCAGTGGTCAAAGATGTGTTCCTTTAGTGGCTCTGGGTTAATACATTCTGTTACATGTTAGTGATTTCTGATTTTTGTCCTAATTACAAAAGTAATTTCATGTTTCTGTGGAAAGCTATTCCATGATTATTTTTAAAAAAATTCATAAAGTCTTCTGAAACATCATCTGGCAAATATTTTGAGTCATAGGCGCATTTTATGTATAACATTTGTTTATTTTTTAAAGAAAACTGGTATATGTTATGCATGCCCCTTTGCAAAGTACTGGAAATGACATTTTTACTGACAAAAACTAGGTCTTCCAAAGAAAAAACTTCAGGAAGCCAGTTCCTAGAAGATATCACTTGTGATTTAAAACTAAAGTGTTATTGTGTAAGCGCTGTAAATGTAGAATAATGTACCCATTTATGACTAATTCTACAGAATGATATAAGAATTTACAAGGGAAGAAAAGGAAAAGAAACTTCAATCATAAAATAAAATCACATGTTAGACCACACACATTTAGGAGGCTTTACTTTCCTTAAGAAATGGTCTGGAGCATTGAAATTACTGTTGCTTTGGTGTGGCTGTCAGCAGCTAATTTAAGAGCTGAGACCTTTTGTGATTTAGCATGAATTCAGATATTTTATGATTTAGTACAGGATTCCTGATTTTAGAGATCAAGCAAGATACACACAGAGTGAAAAGAAAATTCTTAGATGGTTTTCTGCCGTCCCTGACCACAGCAAAAATCTAGAGTCCACCTCTGACCTATACAGAAATTCACAGGTGCTAAAGACACAATCTAAAGACACTTGGGGTTTTTTAGTTTTGGGGGGTTTTTTGCCTTAGAAACACTTGCAAAACGCTGAGGGGCCTCACTGCCTGGATTGATTAAATTATTCCTCTATGGAGTTTGAAATTTTTTACTAGCTATTAATTGCTACATTTCAAGCAAATTTGGATTAATGGAAATTCTATTGATGCTGACTTTACAAAGTGTAAGACACGTCCACCAGGGGGAGAGAGGGGGTCAGAGGCAATCAGGTTTAGCCAGAAATGTGGGCATTTATAAATAATAATTTTTTTATGCTTAATCAAGTCATTGTCTCAGATGTCTTCTTCTCCATGACTGTTGCCAACACTACTGTTACCCTCCCATGCAGCTGTTACTGTCCTTGCACTCATTAATCCCAATAAATGGTTGCTCACACAATTCCTCTGCATTGTACTCCTGGAATACACCCTCCCACATATTACTCACCTGGGATATCAGTCATAAACAAGAAAATTATGATAAGCCATCAAATCTGTAACAGGTGGTGAAAGGCAGAGAGGAGATAAACCCTACAATTAGAAGTTTATAACTGATGATTATTTCATCAATTGTTTTGTTTTTAACAATTATTTTTCTTTCTATGACTGGCTTATCTGTTGGAATTCTTTTAATGAGAAGGAAGTCAGCAGGATGACTTTGCTACTTCTTAACAGGCTGGAAAAGGCATGCCTAGGAAAACACAGTGCCTGGGTAATGTTCCAGAAAAAGCAATTAAGGAATAAAACCCATGCAACTCTGTACTCCTTGCCTGCATAAGAGGTCATATTTTTGATTGCTTTTCTTAGGGTAGGTTCTATCTCGATTCTAGTCTTGCAACATTCAGGGATAAGAAATGTGTCTAGGATATACCTTGCTGCTTGTCTGTGGTACATGTTCTACATGTACAGCAACAGTACCTAAAAACTCACATAAAATCATTGTTTAAAATTGATTCATAAAATATTTCCAGTTTAACTAATAGATGGACTTGACAGCCCATGCATGAACCTCATCCATGAGGCCTATGCCCCTCCTGTGTCATGGAGGAACTTGGAAGTCAGTTTATGTACCTGAAAAGTCTGCATTGTTTATCATGATGCATGTCTACAGCAGCTGCAATTTTTTCTGCAGAGAATCTAGCTCCTCTGGCTTCCAGAACAAAATGGAAGTCAAGAAGTTGTAGATAATTGGCTGCAAGGGTGGTTTGGGTTTTTGTTTCTTTGTTTGTTTTGGTTTTCTTTTTTAAAATCCAGAGCATTTCTCAGCCCTTTGGAAGGAAGAAGGAGAACAAGCATCCTGGACATGAACCCTAACTTTAGCTTTTTCTGGTTGCCCTAAGAGGGATCAGCCCCCATGTCTGGCTTTCATGTCAGGTGCTCCAGCTCCCAGAGCAAAGGGTAAGCTGTGCCAGCATTCAGGAAAGAATTAAAAATTCTCAGGACGAGAATTGCTGTCTCCTACTGTCAAATGATGGCTCAGCAACTCATTGAGGGTATGAAAAATTTAGATTCTAGTGTCCCCTCCACCAATGCACAGGGTGTTTTCATCAAATCAAAGAGTAATTGAAGGTTGGAAGGGGCCTTAAAAATGGGGGATTGCATTTTACAAGGTTAATGCTAACTAGGCCAAGGAAGGGACAGTTTTCAGGGCTCTCCTTTTCTGTCTGCTTACTAGAAAAAACAACCACACAAAAGGAGTTTCCTTGGCTTGGCTGTTCCTGAGGTGTTTTTCTGAAGAACAGAATAATGTTTGTGGAAAAAAGAGAGCATACAGAGCAAGTCACAAGGCCTAGAGCATCCCTCAAACAGGGAAAACTCTAATCCAGCTCTTCCAGCTGCTCAGGCACTGTGGCAACACTCAATTTCTGCATGAAAATGTCCCAGCTGCCACACTGAGACTTCCAGTCTCTGTCACCAACCCTCAGCCCCTTTGCACATGTTTAACAGAGTACTGAATTGCAAATCTTCTGTGAGGCCATTGCCCACCTCCCTAGTGCTTGTTACAGCTATAAAATGGGATTGGGGCCAAAGTATGATGAAATCTGGCAACTGCAGCCAGCAGGATAGTGCCCTGCAGAGCACTGGGTTCCAAAAGCAGGTTAGAGAAGCCATAAATCTGTTTGCATTTGCAGCAGGAGCCCATTTGCTCTCTTTCTTCCCAGGCATCTCTCACCTCTATGTAGATCTTCAATTGTCCCCAGTGATTTTGCATTTTATTTGCAGATCCTGGCATTTCCTACAGGAGACTTTATGAGAGCACATCCCCAGATTTGTACAAGCCTGACTTTAAACATTTCATTGAGGTTTGCTTTCCATTTTTAGAAATAAAACGAAGACTAAGTCAGTCAGAGGTGACAAAGATCTGTTTCACACCTTGCATATGGATTTGGGTAGAATCTCAGTCTGGTAAGCAAACAAACAGGTCATTTTAGCTTTCTTAAGAAAGTTCCTGTGACTCAGTCCACTGCCTTCTGGATAATTATGACCTAAATGTGACTAAAATGCTTCTAATCTGTGCAGTGGCTTGCGTACACTGGTAAAATGCCCATTTACCTTCTGTGGTCACAGGCTGACATCAGCTCCTCCAGTTACGTCATCATCAAATATTTCCTGGTGTTCAAGCTACTAAAAACCCACCAAGGTCTAAAAGCCCCTGTCATGGTTTAGGCCTGGGGAATGTTTTCACAGCACAAAGGTTAGAAATAGTAAAATAATGATTCATTTCTGATCTTTTAGCAGCCTGATGCTCTTCCAGCTGAGCTCTGAGTCTCGATGTGTGAGTTTATTTCCATCAGCAAAGAGCATGGCATCTTCTTATTTCAGTCACTGGGGAAGTGCTCACAAGAAAAATATGGCTTATTTTAGGATGTTCCTATCAGGAAAAAGAAAAGGCAGCTGAATTACAATGAGACAATTGAACACTTCTATCACCCCTCTAATGGTATAAGACACATTTAACATAGAGCAGAGAGCCAAGAGAGGAACATCTTAAGGGGTGAACAATTTCTCGCCAAACAGCAGTATGCCAACCTTGCACCTCCTAAGAAATAGGGCCTGCTTTCAAACACCAACAGGTTCACTTATTTCTATCAGTGGATTATTCTATCTGTTATTGCATCCTTCAGAGGCTACAATGCCACCTTTCACAAAAATCCAGATTAAACCAATTTGCTCTTTGCCTGAACAGTGAAGGGGAAACCCTCGCTGGCTAAAGACCAGGAGCTGGTGAGCATTACCACACCTCAACATACTCTTGATTTTTTCTGCATTAGGAGTTTTTTATACACCCTGAGGCCACGTGCTGACCTAGAGGGTTGGAATGGAGCTGATGGGGAGCACAGACCTTGCTCTGCCTCCAGCAAACAGCTGGATTTTGGTTAATCAGGTAAGACAGTGCATAGAAAGGGACATTAGGGATATCTGGAGTCTTCTCTCCCTCACTGGAATAGTTGTTGTGATATTCTGAGCGCCAAAATTCATGGAGTGCCAGTGCAGGTTCCAATAAACTTCAACACTCTTAGTCAAATGTAAAGCCTGATCCTTAGTATTCAAAGTATTAGTGCTTGTAGAGATCCATCAGCATCTTCACAGCGTGTTCACTGTCTTACAAAGTTCTGGAATTGCTACCTGTTGCTTTTCACTTTCTGCATTAGACAAGAATTAGCACTCTGTGAAAGCCTCCTGCAGAAAACACAAACATCCTGGGTTACACTGAACTGCTTTTTTCCCAGTTACCTACAAAGGAAAAAAAAATTAGAACAACATATTTGTTTTTCTATGTAGAATAACAGCAGAAGATAATACATATTTTGCCCTTCATTTTCAGAAAAAAGCATCATTTTGTGTAACTTCCATTTTCAGGTTCAAGCATGGACATGACTGACAGGTGTTGAATTTATGTACTGCCAAGACTTTCAGTGGCAAAGAGGCAATCAAATAGAAATTATATTCTGCTGTTTTTAAGCATGTGCTTTTATTTTTTAAAAAAATTGGTTTCAATTTTATGATAAAGCAAATATTTGTATATTTAAGACTTGAACCTGAATAGAAATCAGGTTAGTCATGGTTTGGCCAGAAGTTACCTGTAACTTTTTCCTGATGTAAAAGGTTTTCCTCTTTCCTCTTGGAAACATTCAGAGTACTGTAGGCCTACCATTTATGGCAAAGAATTGCGTTTATTTTTTGGGATGAAGAACACACTGCAGATAAAGGCACACAGTTCTTTTATTTCTAATACCTTTGAATGAGAACCAGGACTTGTGTTAGCCTTAAGGTCCATTTTGACAGTTTCCAAGAATTCTTAATTAGACCTTTGGAATATCCCATAAAATACCACCTTCTTCACATAATTCTTTTATTTTCAAGAAATAAAGTTGGCAGATCGCAAGAAATCTGAAAGTTTTTTTTTTACAGGTTTTTAAAATTAATTTTTGATTGCAAAAAACTCAAACCCATAACATTCTTCTCTTATCTCAAAAGCAATCAAAAGGAGGAAATTAATGGAGTAACATCAGAGTATTTATTGCTCACTAAGAGATACTGTACCAGACAGTACGTGGCACCTAAAATAATTATCAAGCTTTTATTATATTATTACTGCCACTTGCCCTGGCAAAGAAATCATGTGACTTAAGAAGAAACTCTGGAGTAAGACAGAAAACATTGGCTAACAATAGGTTAAAGTCTTGGTCCATTTAGGTCAAAGACAGGAATTTCCGCTGATTTCAGTAGTCTTGGTGGGGCTTAAGAAATATTTTGCTGGGGTAACTCTGTGTGATAGAACTTTGGGTTTATTTTTAGTCAAACTGTGGTATCAGAAATTAGAGCAAGGACCTGATAAGTTCTTGTTCTGATACTCTCAACTCCATGCCCAACAGCAGAGGCTTGCCTAGGCAGAGTAGGTCACTTTAGGAGTCTTTTCTAGGAAAATGCTTCCTTTTTCTTTGTCCTGGTCTTCCCCAGAAGTGACATTGTCTTGAGCTGAAGCTTCAGCTTCATAGCATTTCAGCAGGGAGATATTGGGGCCAAGGATTACTCACCTTCTGCCTTAGTAATCCAGAAACTAATGCAGAGACCAGTAATTTTTGATAAATACTACACAGGGAACACCTAGACATTAATATCTTCAATGTAGCTAGGTGGAAACACCTCTTTCTCTAACAGCAGCGCTTAGAAGCTCACCAAAACCAGAAAAAAAACCCGAAAAACAACTCAGAGGAGGGAAAAAGTCATCAACTCAAGTTCTAAATAGCTGTAGTCTAACATCTAGATTTTTGAGTGTGTATGGAATTTTGAGTTTCTCTTACCAAAGGTGTTTTACTTACCACAAGATGTCACTGTTTTTTATTTCTTTCTTCTCATCTGGCAATATACACAGTCCTCTTGAGTTCCACAATGCCCTCTAAAGGGAAAAAGATCAGATCTCACCAAGATGAATAATTTGTGTACCTGAGTATTTTAACCATCTGTTTTCTTTATACTAAATTTGAAAAAAAAACCCCTGTGGTTTTGTGGCTTTCCGTGTTTATTTGTTGCAGATATTATTTTCCTTTCAGACTGTAAAATGTTTCACAGCCCACCAGTTTGCTTGTGAATTTTCATTCTCCAGCCAGCTGAGACTTACTTGGGGTCAACTAAATAAGAAAAATGTTTTAGATGTGAGACTGATCCAGATATTCTGCTAAATCTGGGGAGCTCTGTCAAGATTTGAAGGGTCAGGGTTTGAGTTTCAAATTCCTAATGAAATAAAGCACGCAAGTTTCTAGACAGCATTTAACACACTTTACTACAATAATGCTTTTTTTAGATTGCATATCAGGATATGGGTTTATTGCATAAGCTTATAAATATGACATCGTTGAGTAGGTAAATATTCCCATAACCAACTTGTACTGCCTGATATCCATATTTATGTTACTGATATCCATATTTATGTAAAAAAAACCAAAAACATTTCCATTAGCTGAAATAGGAGATAATGACAACTGATTTTATCTTAAGATATATTGAAAATGTTCCTTGTTGCCTCAATTTTTCTGAATTCACCGAGATCTTGTCAGCGTACTCTCAAATAAGGCTGTTGCAACGGGACAGGATTTCTGCAGTATTAAGATCTTAGGGATGTTTCTCACAGTGATGGCTCTTTGAGAGAAAAAGTTGGCTTTGTGTTTCTTGTTGAAAGTCAGCGAGGCGGTGTGAGCAGCACACTCTCCTTCTGCAGCACCTCCAGCAGATACCCTGTGTTTGCTCTCTCCCTGATGAAGGAACATCTGCTGTGAGCAATGTGAAACATCTCCCAGGCCTGACCCACCTCTAGTCACTGCTTTAATAACCCAGGTCCCTGTGCACATGAGTGGGACATGCAGGGCTCTCTTTTCCACATAATGGACAGGCTGCACTAACCCTGCATCTGCTCTTGTGTTAGCCTGTCACTCACAATCAGGGGTTACTCGATGCCTAAAATAATTCCTCCCCTGACAACTAATTCCTGACAACTAATATCTGGGAAGAAAAAATATTCCATCCAGATGGTGGGAATCTCACAGGCTCCTATTTTCTTTTCTTTTTTCTTTTTTTGGAATGGCAAAGTCTCTCTATTTTTTAATAGACGCTCTGTAAGTTATATAATATTCTTGGAGCTGTCTCATGCTATTATCAGCCTTTAACTATGCATTAGGCATTCAGAAAATAAGGCCTTCCCTGACCTGAGAGATTCCATCTCTAAAAATGGCGGCTGCTAAAATCCTTTACAGAAGTGAGCCCTAAATACTATACCAAATACTATACAAATACTATCATTTTCTCAAGATGTGAAAATTAAGAATGGAGAAGGTGATGGGTAAAGGAATGGGGCGGACATTTTTAACTCTGTGCAGCACTGATTTGCAGAAGTTGCACTGTCTGTGGACTTCATCGTGGTCTAGACACCAGGAATAAGTGCTTTTAGTCCAGCATTTAGCAAGTGTCCCAATGATAAAATGCAGAATGATATGTGAGTTGTAACTGAGGAAATAAAGACATGATATCTGTGAAAGGAGGCCTTGTTTCCTTAGCTAAAGTGCCAGGCTTCAGAAATGGGTTTTCAAGAAACACATGCTCTTGTCTGTTGAAAAAGCTCACACAGCCTCGCCCTGCAAGACAGAGAGGTGCCAGTGTAATTGATTTTCTCTTGTTTGGTTGTAAAAGTAGAGCAGCATGACAGTTGTAATGCTACTTTTCATAAAATGAGGTTTCTGTTCTGGCATGACAGAAAGGCAGCTCTTCTGGGTTTTGGAAAGTGAGTTTCCTTATAACGTGTTTGGAGAGAAGGGCTTGGAAAAAGGTTCAGGACAGGTCAGAGGCCAAAATGCAAACATGAAGGTGATCTACCAAGCAGTATTTTGAGACAATTTTTTATCAGAATAATATCTTCTGCCTTCCATGAGAAAAAGTACAGTATCACCAGTAGTGACAGAATATTCATCTGTTATTAGTGGGAGTATGAAATACCCTGCTTTTGCCAATAAGACAAGTGGAAGATAAGTGGGGTGGGGTTTGTTTGTGGCTATCCTTTTAGCACAATGCAACATTCTGCTGTGACAAAAGATAAAACTGAGGTCATCCAAAATGGCATTCCAGAGCCACAGGAAGGCTCTCTGCCCAAGCCTCCCTCTTGTGCTCTGCCCAGGACCATGACACATCCTGGCCCCTAGGACTCATGGCCATCCTGAGAGAAATTCCCTGGACATAAGAACTTGTGTGGCTCTTTATTTGCTGTGATCTCCAGTGTGGGCACCTCTGAGTAGTTGCTGTCCTGGAGCAACCCCAGACCTCACCCTGTGTTCCCATCAGGTGATCCCTTAAAGCTGCCTTAGGAACAACTGGGCACAGCAATAAACCAATGAAAATCAAGTACCTCACTGTAAAATTACTTCCTTAGGCTCAAGATGCCACCTCAGCCCTTCATGGAGCCATGCTCTGAGCTCCTCTTGGGGATCAGGGCTTCTTGTTTGCTGCCCATCCCAAGTGGTAATAGCTACCGTGGGGTCCCCTTTCCCATTTATTGCAAAATCCCATTGTTTTGGGTGTCACTGGCTGCAGGGTGGCTCTGTGAGGAGAGGCTGGGGCTGCCCTAAGTGGGACACAACTGATCCAGCCACCCAGGTACCCCAGTCACACCAGCAGGCACAGCTGAACGTCTTATCTGGGCTGGTGCACCTCTGGGAAAGGTGTCCAATAAAGGGCAAAAATGCTGGACAGGCAGAGAAGAAGGGGCAGAAAACAAGGAACAGTCCTGGAGCACCCAAACCAGGGAAGAAGGAGGAGGAGAAGAGGTGCTCCAGGTGCTGGCTGGAGCAGGATTTCCCTCCCAGAGACCACAGCTCAGTGGGGACACATATGAGGATAGAGAGGCAGAGGAGCCAGAATGGAGTTGAGTCTGGGAAAAGGGGAGTGATTTCCTAGTCCTTATCTCAACCCATAAGCTATTCCATCTCATTTTTTCCCCTCTCCCTCTTGTGCTGAGGAGGGGAGTGGGCTGGGTAATCAGCTGGACAGTGGCCAGTCAGCCCACCACAAATGTACAGAGTACTGCCTCTTGATCTGAGGACTTCCCAGAAAAATAAGGTGACAAAGTGGACAAAAGGGGAAGATGTATAATTTTAGAAGAAATTCAGAAGTTGAGGCACAGAAACTACTTGTATTATTGAGTTACACAGGAAGACCCAGCTCAGTGACCTAGTATTCCAGGCACTCAGCTCCTCAACCACCTTCCCTCCTACACCAGCACCATGGAAAAGTGCTCTTCTCCTGTATTTTTGCCAGTTAACTGGCACTTTATATTCTAAAGGGGCTCAGGCTACATGCATTGAATTTGACCTGAAAACAGGTTGTGGTATTTCCATCTGTCAGTAATAGATTAAAAGAAGATTTCATGGATTCTTTATAAGCAACCCTAAAGCTTCACCTAAGCTATTTATATCAAAACCGCAGAAACTCTTAATGACTGATGTCTGGGCTCCTCTGCCAGATTCTTGCCAATAGACTGGTAACCCAAATTCAGTGAGACCTGTGCCCCACTCAAGGGATCAAGAGCAAAACTGAATGCCCATTCCTCAGTAGTCAGAAATGTTTTCTACTGACATACGACCTGTAGAAACAAATATTCATTTTGCAAGAAGATTACTAAGTATCAAATGCTAATTTACTCACTTTTACTACTTGTTTTTCTGCTTAAAACATTCTTTTTAGGGTTTTTTGGCCAACAAGCATAGGACTAGTAAGTAATGTTTGTTTATGATTTCCAGATATCTGTTTATTGCTAATCAAGGGAACTATGTTTTTAAAGGGAAGCAAGGAAGCAGTGAGTGGGTGATTTCTTTATAAGAGAGAAATGTGTGGTTGACCTAGCACAATAATGAGCATTTTAATACTAGAAATAAAGATTACTTGAATTAATTGACCTTCTGTGTTGATACTGTTACCCACCAAGGTTCTCACAAAGTTAATTTAAATGAAGCACTCAAACACAAGAAACTCTGAAATATTTATCTATGAGCAGATCTGGGAGTGGAATTAGCACACACATTTCTAGCACAACTGATTTTGTTTTATTAGTTGGAAAATATCATTTACCAAGTTAAATACAAATATTTTGGGCTAAATGGCTTGAACAAATCCATTTACAAAATTGATAGCTTCAATTTTGAAACACTGTTCAGTCCAGGTGGATTTGCGACAAAGCAAATAAGGAAACTGAAATCAGGAGCAGAAGAAAGTGAATTTCCTTCCATCCTTTCTGACTTCCTTTCACCATTTTTGGGGTTTGTTTAGAAAGCAGTGCTGAGAATCCTGTAAAAATGTGCTGAGTTTTCCCCAAAATTTTGCACTTTAATGTAAGCACTTTCTGCTTCTTTCTCACACTTCATCATTTTCCAGTGAAGAAAAGCTGAGGAAAATAAAAGGAGAAAAAAAGAGAAATATCTGAGATTTTTTTTGCATTTGCAAGACCTAGTTGATTTTGGCATATGGAATTGTATAAAAAATACATGTTTAGTCTGCAACAAATCCCATTTTGTTTGGATATTCCATCCTGGCCTACCCATTGTGGCAAAATATGTAATTTTTTTCCCCACTACTGTACTAAAATGATCATCATTGGTAATTTAATGTATTTTTAGCACCCCTCCTGCTCTAAGCTCTAGGCATGAGTGACCACACTGATGTAAACATGAACAGAGATGTGAAAACTCAAACCTGACCTCTTTGGGTGCCCCAAAAGCCAGAGGAGCCATCAGAGACCTCAGTGGACCCAGAGAAAAGTGTCTGGTTGACATTTTGAAATCTCCGACAGTGAACCAATAACTTAATGCTCAAAGGCTTTTTAAGTGTTGGCAATGGGTGAATTTCCTTTAACTTGATCCTCAAGAAATTCTAAACCACATCACAAAATAATCTCAAGCTGTTCTAGATTGGCGAAGGGAAGGATATAAAATTCTTGGGCTTGTCATGGACTTTGCCAAAAATAATAATATAAATGGGTCCTGATCATTTTGAATCTCCACAGTCATGGCCTCTAATCAGTAACCAGCAGTGTGATATTTTGTCATCTTCTCTGGCAACAGTGAATTAATGCTGCTGACTTTTCAAACAAAAGCCAAAACCTTGGCCTGGTTACTGGGTGAACTTCTTTAAACAGAGTTTGTTGCTTTATTAAACTTTTTCATCTACGTGTATTTATTTGATTAGTCTGGTACAATGATTATTCAATTCTCACTTCAGAAGCTCCTCAGGGTCTGGGAAGGCAGGGAAGTTTGTCTTTGCCTCTCAGCCCTGAATAAAGTGAGACTGTGAGAGACAGTACATAATAAATCTCAAATTCTGATCTGCAGTGACCAAAACCCAATCAGTTCAGTTTAATACATTGAGATAAAGTACTTCTTTATCTAAGAAGGTCAACACCTTATCTTGGTAAAATTATGTCTTTTTCTTACTTGTATTTAGAGTAGAAGTATTTTGGTACAATATTGTGTGTTTTATTTCATTTCAAATTCTCATGTAAATGCAACTTGATAGATCTGAGTAATGCTTGAGTAATTCATGCTAGACAATGCAAATTGAAATCAATGTGATGAGACACAGGGAATCTTTCTGGAAAGCAAAAAGGAGAAGAAGTCTTTATTGAAGGTACAGCCTTTTTGAATGGGAAAATGGTGAAGAATAAGCACGAAAAAGATCAGTCTTTTATGTAAATTCTGTATGTAATAAAGCATCTTATTGATTTTAAACCTGATTAAAATCAACTGTTATTATCAGTCCACCTTGTTTAACTGTGTGCTACCAATTGGGACACCTTGTCTGATTTGGAAGGAGAGTGAAGGGTATGTGTAAACAAGCTGTATTCTTGTTTCTGCAAGACATTTGAAGATTCCTAATATTTTTTTTCTAATGACAAAGTAATGTTTGATTACAGTTTCCAGGAGTGCTTAACTTTTATGCTGACGTAAACCAAGGGTTTTCATACTTTCTGTAAACATCTTGTAAAGTGTAACTAAAGAATAAAGTCAAGGAACTGGTGTAATTAGAGTAGAGGCAAGGAACTAGTGAGGGAAAGGCAAGGTCAGTGCCTCCAATTTCTTCATGTGAGCTTTCCAGGCAGGCTTGGAATAGCTGTTATGGCTTGATTTATTTTTTATTTTGGCATCAGCCCTACGAGGGAGCCTTTGCATTGGGATGTCTGCATGGAACTGCCCCTACAATCCATTTGTCCTATCAAAGACCTTCTGTTTACAGCCCTGTCTTGACATCTCATGGCTACAAGGTCTGCAGTTCTCACATTTGCTGGATGTCAATGAACTATAAAATAATTAGCTCAGAATCGGGCCATTTAACCTGGATCAGTTTATGACATGATTTTTTTCAGTGTTTCTTCAGCACCATGCAGCCAGTCCCATTTGCAGCACATTAACATGGAACTGATTGTACATTAGCAGTTATTCACACATCGCCCTGTGGAATAATTTCAGAAAGAGCTGTATAACCCAGGAGATGAAAAGAAGTTGGATTTCACTGATGGTTTAATATGTGCAGCTGTCTCACCCTGACACCCCTTTGCTAAATGTTCAGGAAACCCCATGCCCTAACACATCATTAAAAAACAGCAGCAAAAAAAGAATCTCCCATTCTCCTGGGCATCTCAAGATCAGATAAGGCTCTTAGTCTAAAGTACATCATTGTTTAAAGTCCCACAGAGCTGCCACTTAAGAAGAAAGCTTCCCTAAAGCACTTCCAAAAGACATGAACTCTAAGGAGTTTTAAGGAAATTTCATTTATGTGCACAGATATATATATATTTGAGTGGGAAGTCAGGCTCTGTGTTTTAATCATGTCTGAAATGATGACTCCATCATGATTCAATTGCAAACATGAGCTGGTGGAAGGTGTTCCTGCCCATGGTAGGGGATTGGAATTAAATAACCCTTAAGGTCACTTCCAACCCAAACCATTCTGTGATTCTATGACAGAATGAGCTGGTGCTGCTGCCCAGCCAATAATTCTGACCAAGACATTTTAATAATAATAATAAAAATAAAGAGTCTTAATCACTAGACTGGATAAGGTTCCACTGTAATTACTAGGTTGTTGTAAAAGAAGTTATCTTCTGTCTTATCTTAGTTAGCTAGCATGGAGACTCTTCAGAGAATTAAAGATCACAACTATTGAAGTAGGATACTCTGATAGAAGATATTTGTAATGGTCATAAAAATTTCCCACATGGTGGAAGTAAATAAAAACAGCTTGTGAAAATGTTGCTCTTTTTAAAAGGGCATCTAAGGTGTAAAATCTCCACAGTTAGTGCAAGGACTGGTTCTAGTACTCACCTGTGTTATTTTATGTCTAATCAAATTTCACTGACAATGGCACTTTCTGGAATTTATTCATAGCTGGAGTCAGTGATGTTGAAGAGGCAAAACCAAATGCCTCAAAGTTTTAGACCTCAAGTCAATCAAGATGCATTTTTGAGACAGCAGAAAGCTCCTGCCTATTTATTATAGGATCTTCACACTTGTGGTTCACACTTGAATTCTTGCCCTACTCTGCTTAAAAAAGATGCTTCTCTAGATCTCTTGCTGCATCTTTTACCCTTCTTAAATAAGTGCCTGTTAAACATAACCCTGCCCAGAATACTTAATTCAGTGCCTGCTGGAGGGGTAGATGACTGAGACAATCTGCATGCTCCAGCTCCTGAAGCCAGACCCTTGGCTGGCAGACCTTGTGACTGGCAGAGGTCTTAGAAAGGATCTGGAAGAGGCAAGGAAAGTAATCAGAACGTTTCAGGACAAACCTGAGTCGTAAAACGGCATAAAGCAACATTTAAATTAGCCAGTTAACCAAATAAAGTCAACAAGTGAAAAGCAATGCTTTAAATAATAGCAACACATAAATCAGGCTTCTTTGGCTTTTTCCTGGAAGCTAAATGGTGTGAGACAGAGCCTAATTCTTCTCCTGGTGCGAGCCAGGAGGAATACTGCTAAAAGCAGCACTAGTGGAAACCAGGTCAGACTTATACTTGGTTTCCCAGTGCTCTAGATCAGGTTGACAAGCTGTCACCTGTAAGTCCTTCCTGTAAGCCCAACTCAGGCAGTTTGGGAGCCAGGCTGAGAGTTATACCAGTTAATATCTCCTTGAATAGCACAGTGCCATGGGTCAGTAGTAAAATGGAAAGCTTAAGAATGGATCAAATTGTATCTGCCAAGTATATTTATCTTTCTGCCTGCTAAGTGTTAAAGAGTCCTAGTGACACTGATAAGGGAACTGTTACTTATATTTGCAAAGCCTAAATACATCAGGTCACGACCTGGATTGGATAAGTGGTAGCTAAACCCTTATGGCTCCCTAACAATGGGAAAAAATTACAGCTCTGGTAATTGTGCACCAGCTATGGGGGAAAATGGGAATGGCCAGAAGTACAAAGCCAGATTATGACTTTCTGACTCCTTGGCATGCTTTAGTGAGTATATGGACCATGCCACTTCAGTCTGATCTGCACAAAGGGTTTGTCTTTGAACAAGCTGAGACTGACAGCTTTTTTCTGGCTCTGTGTGAGGTTAAAGTCTGGGACCTGGCACTCATGTCACTGGTGCATGACAAAAAGTGGAGAAGTAACACTTTAGAGACACAGTGGGCCTTCTGCTGCTTCTTTTGTTCCCTGGATAGTGCAGTGCTCTTCTTCCATGTCCCTGATAAAATAAAAGTGCTAGCCACTGCTTTGGTCAAGGATGGACCTGGCATAACAGCCCTGCAATGGTGCAGAACTAATCTGTGCTGGGCCTTTCCTGTGTGATAAGCCTGCACCCAAGTAACCTCATCTTCAATGGGAAATCACACACAGCAACAGCAAACAACAAAAAGAAAAAAGAAAAAATACCCCCAACAACAACAACCAAAAAAACCCCCAAAAAAACCCCAAAAACCAAAACAAAACCAACCAAAACCACCCCCCAAGCACCTAGCGTTTAGAGACTGGCTTGAATTTTTTCACAGTCATTTGAAGGTTTCCTTCTGGTACCCTGGTCATTTGAAGTGACAATTAGAGGAGGACTTTTGTACTCCACTGAGATGAAACAACCCTCTACAACAATTATTTTATGCCTTTAACAGAAACAAAAAGAAAGCCCAGAGAGTAGATAATATTGGTACATCAAACGGCAAATGGGTTGTGCTTGTAACTATTTATTTTCTTTATTAAAGCTAAGTGTTACCTTTCCCATGAGAATAAAAAATCCTGGAAATTATAAGAAAAAATTTCCCCATACTGCCTTTAGTCTCCCCACATTTTTACCTTCATAACACAGTCAGTTTGCTTTGACCCTAGAGACTTTTTTAATTCTCTTGGTCTTTTAATCTCTGTATGAAATATTAGCAAACTGAAGGGGAAAAGTGCCAATACCATCTGCAAGCTCTTTTTTTTCTTTTGCCATCTGGGCCAACATGCTGGAAGATAAAGTACCATATTTAGGGTGTTCTCTTCCTCTCCAGCTATAATTTTGTGCAAGGTACTTCTAAGTAGAATTGTTCATCATTCTGAAGAGATGATCAAACACTTAAAGAGTAGTGGATACATCAAAGACATTTGACCAAAAAATTAATAAAGACAGTTCTTGAGGCCTATTTTTACAAACTGAAGCAGATAACCTCCTATTTTTTTCTTTAGATTGTTGAGGGATCTATAAATGAAACTGGAGATTCCTTCATTGGGAATGCAGTTTCCTTTGCAGAAAGCCAGAGTAGGTATATCTTAACTTCCCTGGGATGAATTAGAGGAATTCTCTTCCCTTCTGGATATATATGCTCACTACACATTTTTAACTTGCCACCTACACTGTAAAAACCCCTAACTCACCCAGCATGCTGTTATCAGCATTTAGTCCTAGCAAAAGAAATCATTCTTAAAAGGCAGAATGGGTGAGACTTATCAGATTTTCTCTTGGATAATCTGAGTACAAAGAAGACCAGATTCAAGATGCATTTTTTCCCAAAAGATAGAGTGAATAATCTTACCAATTTCATTGGCAGCCACTCCTGTAGTTTGCACTCATTGCAAAAAGTTTATTTGCCCAATCCCAAGGAGTTGCCTGAACTTACATGCTACAGGTTGCATTTCATAGCTCCACTCCTTTGAATCATGCAGAGATTAATTTTATATATGGTGAGGTTTTCTACAAATGTTTTACACCAGTATAAAATGTAATCAGTTCAAAGGAAGGTAATGAATTGTTTGTGTCATTTGGAGGTGGGTGAATAATTTGCACATCGTTGTTTTCTTCACAAAGTTCTGTCTTGCTTTTGTGATTTTATTGCCTGTGTAATTTTGATGGACAGTCAGTAAATTGTTTATAAGCTGTATCTTGCTGATGGTTGAGATCCATAATTTAAGATGGATTGCTAGAACCCCAGTAATACAGTTAAAAGGCTTAGAAGCATGTTTTTAGTGCAAGAACTCACAATTACCAATTGAAAAATCACAGCCTGACCCATTTTCAGTATTTGCTTAAAATTCATATCTATTTCAAGGAACACCCAGAGAATGATCCAAAGGAACTGAAACACAGCTGATTTAGATTTATACCAACATGCAAAAAAAAATATTTCTGGAAAAGTGCTGTGTGATGTGCTCAGGTCCTGTGCAAAGGAAAGTGATACCCGAGTCCTGACAAGCAGCCACAGTCCCAGCAAGACATGAGGAGCCCACACAAACCTGGGCAAAAGGTTGCAAAAGTGGACAAGAGGGTGAAGGAGAGCAGGATTAAATGTTGGCAGGCTCTCACTTGCCAGTGAGAGCGATTAATCAAGGGCTGATTAAAAATGGTTCACCCTCATACCAGAGCTTCCCAAGCACACAGACACAGCACACCCACTTGGGAGCCAGGCAGAGCAATCTGCCAGGAGCCTGCCCATATCAGAGGGGTGAGCATCCAGTTAGTGAGGAAATCTCTTTCTCCTCTTCATGCAGTGGCCTCACTCCTCAAGGCAGTGTAAAGGGCTGGAGGTGTGAAGGCACTACCAGCTCATCTGCATTTTTACAGTCCCTGATGCTGTTTGGGGTACTGTTCTCTATACTAAATAGAAAAAAAGCAAACTTACTTTTTCACCTCTGTTCTGCCAAGGTCTAACTCCAACACCCAAAGCTGTGGGGTTTGTATGAAAGAATTCAATGCATCCAACCCTTCCTGCTCCTTTTGAACACAAAAGGTACTCAGTGCTTGAGTAAGAGGCCTGCAGTAGGTGAAAACATTTTGTCAGTGCTTTGTGGGTGAGCTGGGCACCAGAATTCCAAAACATCCAGCAAGAGCTGACCTGCTGTCATGGGGAAGAGGTGCAAATCCCAAATGGAATTGCTGGGAGTAGCAGTGGTACCGCACTGGTTTTAAACACAATTCTTATGAGCTTGTGGAAATATAAGGACCCAGTATAGGCACAGGACTGAAGATAGAAGAGAATAGCTATGACCCAGATGAGCTTCAGAGCAGTACAGAGCTTTGACTTCAACAGGATTCACACTGAAGCTTAAGTGCTTAACTGAGATATCTATCTTTTAACAACTCTTTTTAAGGCTTAGTTACATGAGGAAGCTACACTGGTTTGAACTAGGATATTAATTTAATTGATTTAGGGAAATCAGTGAAAACTCTTGTGGAAATATATTCAAATTAGCATAAAAACCCAGTGATTAGTTTGTCTTAAATTAGCTTAGCTTTAAATTAAATTAGAAGTGGTATTAATCTACTTACCTAGTAATTTAACCAAGCTTTAACAATGTTGATTTTAAAACTGCCTGGAGTTAAACCAGTGCACTTTTGCTGTGCACACAGGACTTTTGACCTTATCTGAATTATGTCATCTTCATCCCTGATTAAACAGATTCTGTAGCCACCTCCTAGGGCAGGTGTTAAGAGAAGATAACAGCTTGTGTTCCCTCTAGTCTCTTAACAGTAAGAGCCAGTTACTCTTGGTTGACCTATGAAATAGATGCTCCAAAAATGTGTTTGCAGTCTGCTCGATGGGTGCACATTTACATGAGTTCTTTTAACTGCCAAGGATGATGTGAAAAATATCAGAGTTTAGGAAATGACAGAGCAAGTGGGTGACAAGGAAAGAACACACCATTGTCCTGGGCAGCCTTCTGGGCAGAGCCTGAGTCCAGGATGTGAACAGCAGCTGTGGGGTGCATCAAAGTCCTTACAAATTTCCAGACTGGGACAACATGACTGAGAATTTGAAGGGGCTTTAATGCAGGGTCAGGATGGCAGCCCCCTGAAATTCTCCTTGCCATCCTCCTCCTCACCCTGAGCTTTCCAGGAGAGGAATGGCGGAAGAAGACTCATGGCAGGTTTGTCCCAGCAGACTTCTTTGAGTTTTTGTAAATATAGAGAGAGCTACTCCATATCCCAAGGTAGATTGCACTGACATTCTTTCTCAGCCCTTGATGGTCCCTTTCCTCAGAAAAATATACCTGCTTCCTCACCTGTTCATGTCTTAAATATCCAGGTGAGGATCTAAAAGAATATGAACAAAGCCCCAAATTCAAACCAAAAAAAACCCATCTCCAATTAAGGTGCATTTGGGATTGGTCTAGTTCAAGTCTCTGATGTCAATTGTATTAATTGGGAGATTAAGATCCAAGATACTAAATACTGATATGACTCAATTACTCACAGGATAATGGGATGCCATTCAGTTCCCTGGGCTATTTTGTTCCCTCCCCATGGGGTTGTCTTGTCTGTTCAGATCATGAACTCTTTTGGATCTGAGCTTGCCCCTGCTCTGCTGAGCATCTTGTACAACAGTGGTCCTTTCACAGCTGGTCCCCTCAGGACTACCCTCACTATTGCTGTGGGGCAATGGGAATTTTTCCATTGAGTTTCACTGGAATTAGATAAGGCTTATGGACCCTTTGAAACATATCATTCATAATGCTGGAGTAGAGCCATGCTCCAGGATATGGTTTCATGGAATGTCAGAGGTCAGAAGCAGGAACAATCCCAGACATTGTTCCTGTTTCTAGCTCTTGACATTCCACAAAACAAGTTTGTGGATGACTTTTCTTGGACTTCCACAACATCTTCTTACAGAGGATATATATGAGATTGGACTAATGCCTCATCTGATTTCAGGAACAACTCACCAGCAAGGGAGAGTGGGTTGTACACAGACAAATGTTGGGCCTTCTCTGCCCTTGCTCTGTTATTTATTGCAGTTACATTTCTAATTGTTACATGTACCCTGCCTGTGTTTGATTGGAGAGAACAAAAGCTGACTGTCAAACCAAACATGGTTTTGAATGCCTAAATATTGCCCAAGGTGGGGTAATCCTGGGCGTGTCAACTCCAGGCAGCTGCAGGTGTGAAATCTGTGAGGTTTTACACAAGGATTTTTGAAGTGTTGCAGTGTAAAGGAGATAACAGCATTTAATTACTATGGGTTATCAGTCAGGCAGAGAGCAGAGGTAAGGCTGTATCCCCAACACTTCTCTCTTCAGCCACACAAGTCCAAATGGATACTGGAGAATTTATTCCAATTGTGATTCTGCATTACTAATCTCAAAACTAGCAAGAAATGCACCTGGCACCATCTAAACTCTAAACGTAATTAAAATGTTTGGGATTAAATATTTATTGTTGAAGCATGGCATTTTTTCAGCATAAACTCTTTATCTGCAATATTATTCATTGGATGGATATTTTTATTTTTATCAAAGTGTTTTCATGAATTCTTTTTTTATATTTCCACCTGTTTACATTAGCATTTCTTACCACAACTGAGAGTCTAAAATTTTTACTATTACACTTTTTGCCTCAGCACTGAAAAGGACTGTCCATAGTTATGCACTCTGAAAAAAGTGAGAGAAAAGAAGCACGATCATGATTAGCTGGAAATGGAAAAAACAAAGCATGCAGGATTTCAGGCCTGGTAAAGAGCAGCCTGTCTGCTATCAGCACTCTTTAGAACACAATCTGGAGTGATAGCAACTCACCACTGCATGGCCTTGAGCTGCAGGAGCTTTTTGGGCTCTAATTCAGATGCTAAGAGGCCTAGGAAATGGAGAACAAAAAGACCATTTTATCTTCAAAATGTCACTATACTGATAATACTGCTCTGTACATTAATAAAAGATTGCTCCATCAAGAGAACTACTTATTTGCTAAAACAGAATATAAGATACTAATCAAACTAAAAATAGTTCAGAATATAATCTAAACAAGTTAATTCTGAGTAATTCTTACTGGTTCAAAATTTTTATTGGTCATTAAGCATTTTCAGGCATTTATCTTTGTTATAATTGGTAAGATTTTGCTTTTGTGGTTTATCAAAAAATGAAAAGCTAAGATAAAATTAAAACAAGATTTTTTTAATATAGCCAAAGGTGAAAGAAAACTCCCGAAGTGTTTTCCAGGCAGGTATGCAACATGGGTTAGGAAATTAGTGGTTCAAAAGTCACTGGGAAATAGCATGTCAGTGCAAGTTCTTTAGTGATCAATAAAGTATTCTGCATTCAGGCTTCACAAAAAGGTTTCTGAGAACCTTCTCAGACTCCCTGTGGGACAATCTTTGACATATTCATTGACACCTACTGCGGTAGATGTCTTTTTAGTTTTGCCATAAGACAGCAATTTGCCACCTCATTATCAGTGTGATTGATGAGAACACCATCTGAAAATTTGTCACATGATGATTGTGGGCTTGGCTCCCTGTCTAGATTGATCTTCTTAGAGTGCACTGATGTGCATGACAAAATGTGTTCTGGGGAAAGATGTCAGTGACAGGTTTTTTGAAAGAAACTGCAGTTTCTGCAAAAGCAATTGACTCTTGTCTCCCTCCTCCCCAGCCCTCCAACTCTTTTTCCCCCCCTCCCTTTGATATTTATGTTTAAAAAGTAGAACATTAGACAGCATTTGCTTTTAACAGAATGCCAGAGCTGACTCAATCCACTGGTAGATGTGGTGACTTTGGCACGAGTGTGTGAGGCCCTTGCAGATGCCCGAATGAAAAGCGCTTTGCAAATCAGGTTACAAGCAGTGCACTAATAGGAACTTTTACTGAGAGCCCTAAACACCACTTCAGTGCTGTTGAGAGTGCACGATGGTTACTTGTTGCATTTCCAGGCTCTTTCTGTCACTTTTATAGCTGTTTGTATAGCTGAACATCTCCCATTTTTGCTTGTTTCATTTGTCCTTATTTCAAGCTCCTCAGTCTCATTTAAGACTGGACTGACACTTTAAATTCAGTAAGAACCTGGGTAATAATCTTAAAAAAACCCCAAATATTGTGGCCAACCTAGATTCGCAAGCACTTTTCTTGAAGTTTCACAGAGTATAAACTTCACTAGTAATGTTTCATTGCTTTTGTTTTTCTGGATTTTTACTTCCTGACAACAGTTTCACAGTTCTCTCCATCCATGGGCAGATTTCCATTCTTTCCTCTTCTTCCATCTCATTTTGCTACAACTTTTACAACAGAGATCATCACATCATTCACTGACATAAAACTGGTAGTTGACAATCAGGATAACAAAGATGGAGATTTTAGACTTCAAGCCCCTGTAACTCCCACAGTTACATTACCTTGAGATGCAAAATTTGCTATTTTAATTTCTTTGTAAATTCTACAGAACAACCCTAGAAAATTGTTATAAGATTTTTAAAAACATGCTTTCACCCTGGTTTTCAGCAAATAGGCTTTTGCCTATTTGAGTAGTAGACATATTTTTATTGGCTAGTATTTGGGAAAAATGTCTCAGTTTGCAAGATATCCAGACCGGGTCCCTAATGAGGAGTGATGTATTTAATCCACTGTCCTGAAATGGCTGTTATACAAATATGTCCAACAGTTCCTATAAAGTTTTAAAAGAAAAGGTTGCCTTAAAGGTATTTAAAGACATTGTCATGAAGTTATTATAGAAAGGCAGTCTATTGAAATATATCAGCTGAGGTCTTTGAGAGCTTGGCTCCACAACATAATTTAAATTAAAGGAACTAATTTACAGGCTAATGTTCTTTGAATAGAGATAAAAAGTGCTGCTTCTCACACCTTCTGCCTTTTCTCAAGTATTAAATAAGATTCACTGAGGACGGAGATGTTGCAAGACCCACCCTAATCCTTAAAAATCATGAACTGCTCCTAGGTTGAATCAAACAGCTCCATGCAAAACATCCCAATAGCCCTGTAGAGCACAGACAGGGGACTTGTTTGGGTAACTGGCACTGTACTGGGAACTTTAGTGAGCAGAGTGCAGTGGGGATTTGAAATTCTGTTAAATACTTAAGGAAGAGAGACCTTGGATAATGAATAGAGGCCCAGGGAAAGACCCTCGGCCAGGTTGCTGCAGTGTCTGATTTCTGCCAAATTAAGGATTCCTAAGGTAAGGATGTAGTCCTGGGGCACACTCCAAGGCTGGCAGTGTTGGTGAGGTGAGCAGTTGCTGCTCCATAGGGCGATTTTCCCCTGTTCTGCATCAGAGCCAAGAGCACTCCAGTGAAGGGGGTGCCCAGATGCTGCTCTCCTCGGAGGCAGGACCCTGTGTTCCCTCCAGTGCCACTGGGGCTGAGGGGGCTGCAAGGGGAAAAGAGGGAATGGACAGAGCTCGGGGAGGGGGGACTCCAGCCCAGTATGCAGTGACTCCAGACAATTGAAAGGAAAACGAAAGAAATATCTGGCTGAATGCCAAAACGTGAGCCTTTTTCTTTCTCCTTTTTATTTTTTTTTTCCTTCCTTCTTCGCTGCCAACAGTCCATGAAAATAAGAAGGTATGTGAGGAATTCTCCCACTTTATATTCCAGCTCCCAGCCATTGTGTTTTGGCTGTGGCAGAGCAGCGCTTCTATTCTCCCATGCAGCCTGGGAAGAGGCAGGCACCTTGTCCCACAAGACTGATGAAGGGGCTGGGGCTGAGTGAGCCGCACCCTGGTTTGTCAATGCAGGCCCAAGGAATCTGCTGATCAGATAGGGAAACAAGAGCGCTGCCTTCAGCAACGAGCCACTTTTTGGGGAGATCTCTTTTGTTTCCTCTCTTTGATCTACAGGAAAATAAACAGCTTTTGCTTGGTTATTCTGCTGGCAGCAGTGGGAGGTTGGCGATAGCAGATCGATATTGTGACATCTTAGAGACCTCTTGGAGTTGTCCTACTTTTGCTCTGCTCTTTGAGTCGCATTAAAAAAAATGTTCTTTGGCTTTTGTTGTATAAAAAATACTCTCCCTGTTGAAGCTAGTGATGAAAATCTTGCAGATGATAACAGGGATTGTAATTCAGTTCTGGAACACTTTCTAATTATTTCCAAATTAATTAACTGAGTCTAGCAAACATCCTTGTGAGGGAGACTAATATTAGTGGCATGTGTCTGAGAGCCCTTATCATAAAAGAGAGCTCTGGAGAGACACCAAACCTGCTCTTTGCAGGTGCTCTCTTTCCTGCACAGAAGAGATCCTTAAGGTCCTTTTCTGGCCAAAACATTCTGTGATTCCATAATCAAAACCGACACTGAATATTAATGATTTTTTTTTGCATTAGGAAAAATCATGTGCCATTCTCAATTTCAATATCGCTTCCTCCTACATGAAATGTGTTTGAATAAGCTCTCAGACCTTGAAAGTCAGAATTCTTTGCTCAAGAATAAAGACCGTACTTTCAAATGTTCTTTTTTGGGGCTTTTATTTTTTTTCCTGCTGGTGCCATCTTTGGCTGACATTTATCAGTCTTCTAAAATATGGCCAAAACATCCTTTTCATGGCTAATTTATCTAAATAATAATCTATATACCAAGAGCTGCAAGGAGATTAAAGAAAATGCAAACAGAAATGACCCTTAATTCTTTGTTTGATATGACCAGCATTTTTACTAATTAGGCATTACAAGAAGTATATTTTTTCTTCTCTTTTTTTTTCTCTGCTGCCTTCTTCTCTGAGAGTAAATAAACATCACGATATCTTTAGGCCAAGCTTTTCACACTCCCATTTGTGTTTGTAATTTTTTTGAAACTTTTTCATCTTTTCTCTGTGGATGAGGGAAGGGATAAACGGATACTTTCAGTTTCTAGTGTGCCCCAAGGTTTACTTGTTAAAAGCCTTGGTGCTTGTGTCCTTTTCAGACTGGAGTACTGCAGTAATCCCAAGGTCCTGTTTGAGCACTAAGCACTGCTAATGACAGGCTGATAAAAGAGTGATTTGGCACTTGCTGTGGGTGTATACACTCTGCCTCCTCATAGTGACAATTTACCATGGCAGTGCTGATGTAATTTAAATAAATACAGCCTAGAGAGAGACACCGGAGATTCAGCTTCTGACTTAGGCCAGTACCTCTGGTTTTACACCTCAGAGCTTGCCTGTGAGCCATTTGCCATGTGAATTTGAGTTCATTTTTGCAGTTAAATGCTGGATTCATCTGAAATGTGTCAGTTTACGGAGTGTAAGGAGCTGTACAACAGGTCCTCTTGGTATATTACAGGGAGATGTGCAGCAACAACCCCCTGAAGGCTGGTGGAGGATGCACACAGGCACAGACCTTCATTTATATTCGCTTATTTATGCTTATTTCTATGTGCATGTATTTCTATGTTCATGTAAATTTACACATATTTTATAATCTCCCTGAACTCACTGTTTCTAAAAGCTGAATCACACATGTACAGATGGAGAGCTGCAGGAAACACTACTGTAGAAGTAAATGGAATTTATTGTGGAAGAGACTGGTCCTCCAGCACACAGAGTCTCTCTTGCCTGCATATACAAAAACATGCAAATGAGCATGTCTCCTGTCCTCCTGAACCTCCAGCCCAGTGAGCATCAGTCCCCCCAAAAGCAGGCATCAAAGTACAAGTAACCCAGTGCTGGTCTGTTGGGGAGATTAATTTATCAAAGGTGTTCAGAAGCTGCAGCAAAAAAAGGACAAACCCACATCAAGGACAGGTCTAGGTTGCATTCCTAAAGGCACATTACAAAACAAGAAAAGATTATGGAGCAGTTGAGTATTAAGGGTTATCAAGTCCACCTTAAAGTGTCAGGAAAAAAAGGTTTTGTTAAAATATCAGAGTGGATGTCTTATTTAATAAGTGTGTTCAAAGAATATTTATTTTAAATGATGTAGGCAGATTATTGATGAAAAATAGAAAAATTGCTTTCAATTTCAAACTGAGACCAGGCAAATTACATTGTGTTTAAGTGAAGCAAAAGGCATCTGCAAAGGCTCCTGCCTGTATCTTTAGCAATAAACCCAGCAGGTACTGCTCTGCAGCAACAAGGCCCTTTAATTCACTTTAATTACATAATTTCTAAAGTTAGACTTGGAATGCCTGGATTTGGATTGCCAGATCTTCACTTCTCCATTTCCATTTCCATATAGACTGAAATTTAGCTTAATTTTGAGGATTCTCAGGATTGATTGTCTGAATACAAACAGCAATGGCTTGAAGAAGCCTCACACATTCCCTGGCAAGATTTGCTGGTCAGAATGTATGAATGGCAAGAGAACACTTGCTAACTTTCTTCTAAAACATACGATTTTAAGAAAATTCCTGCTGTTTCATCAAGGTGGAAATATGTTTATTTTGTATTGGTATGAACTTTAAAAGTCAATAATTCATATTTATACATCCTAAGTAATTTCTGTATGTTAATGCTTACATGAATCTATTTTGACTCCTTGGAGCTTTATGCAATTATATTGCAATTATTATACTGCAATTTGGATTGTATTTCTGGGTTTTAAGTCCTCAGCCCATCAGGTTTGGGTTGGATACTGAAAACCTCAAGATAAAATCTGGTTCAATATATGACATGCACCTACTGAAGTCAGGATTTGCTCTGAATTCAGGACATGTTGTAAACCTTGACAAAGACTTTTTAGGACCAGGACTGCAAAAAACTAATGGACTGGCTGGATAACAAAGCTATGTACAGTATGGCATAGATGCTGGATAATATCACAGAATTATGGAATGTTCTTCCAAAGATTCTTCCTGATTTTCAGCCACCTCTGCACTAGGAGGCTCCAACAGCTTCATTGATTGTTTATCAAACCTTGTCACAGTGCTAATCAAACAGTTATAAAGGGAAATTGTAAATTGACTCTGAAAATCTAGAGCTGACTTTTGGTTACATGACATAAAACAGACATTTACCCTCCAGCTCATATTCTGTAGATTTATTTTTTCCAGTGATAGTTAACAAATTATCTTGCTGGACTTCCAGAGCTAACTCCACCTTTCCTTTTATCTTAGTTTCCTTCCTTAGCTTTATTAGACAAATAGTTGTGCATACTGGACCCCTCAAAATATTAACATTTAATCCGAAGATCAAGGACTGACCCTTTTTCCCTTTCCTTGTTTCCAGGAATTATATGTTGATCTTCCTCACTGACTCCTAGCTTGCTGTTTTTCTATGGACATTGCTTCACTGCTCCCCCTTCCCCACGTTAGAATGCCCAAGAATCAATCTTGTGTTTGCTAAATAATGCTGAATTAGGACAGTTTACATCTAAGTTACAGGACTCAAAATACTTCTCTCTTTTTTTTCTGTCCTGCCCTTTGTTTAGCCTCTTTGATTTATTATTGGAGGCTTCTTTTTGATCTGGCTTTACCTTGTCAGTCCTTCATGTCCCACCCACAGACGTTTTATTTCTTTTTCATCTAGAGATACTGGCAAAGAACTTTAAAAAAAAAAAAAAGACAGAGGGAGAGATTTGGGATTGTCATATAAAACCTGTGTTACTCACTTTTCAATATCTCATTGAACTTCTCGCAGCTTTGATATTTTAAGTAGATATCACAACAAAGGGAAATAGAAGCAACTGGAAAGGTAATGCAGTGTATTAGGCTTATTAACGGCCCTGAAAGTCCCTGGAAAAACCTGCTGAAAGAAGGATCCTTTCCCATGAGTACTATTTAATTTCTCTGAGAGAGTTTTCCTGATGAATTAAAAATCTAAAGAGTACATTTAGGCAACGCAACTATCTTAGCCTGTGCTGTGGGCACAGTGACATTCACTTTCATTTTACAAATCCTTTTGTGAAAAAGCCTATGGTAGAGAGATTTCTGGGGAATCTGCTCTGCTTTTGCTTTGCTGCAAACATACTTGGGAAATGTAGAAAATTGTTTCCCACAAGGGCAGAGCAAGACCAAATAAATGACATGAATATTTTACTAAATAATTTCTTCTGTAAGTAATGATCCTTCTCCAACACTTCAAATTGTTCAATGTGCAGGTATGAAGCAGGTTATAATAATTTTTAGCAGGTTAGAATAATTTTAACAGACAAGATATGCGAGCCTAACAGGCAGAGGAACAAACTCTCCAGAGCTTATGATATTAATTCAAAGTTCTGGCTGTTGAACTTTTGTTTTCAGCAAAAAAAAAGAAACTTCAGGTTGGCCCACAAATAGTTAATTACCATTGGGATGCAGTTAAAATGTGAAATCTTGTGGTTTATTTTTCCCTTGTGCCACCTGTGGCTCTGCCAGCACATCCACAACTCACAGAGATACTGAACACCTTTAAGCATTTTTATCCCACTGGAATCAGTGGGAATGGAAGTTTTAGAAAATGAATATTTCTTAAAGGATCAATCCCCTTAAGCCTTACAATCCAAACTGTGCTGGTGTTGGCACATGTAAAAGTGGCAAATACTTTATATGACACCATCTCTTCTTTCTTGAAAAAGAAATGAAAAAAATCAATTATTCTCAAGTTCTTACCAATTATTTTCAGTTTCTGGTTGTCTTATTCCTCAACACAATAATGTTGATTGGAATGCAGCACAGAGGACTTTATCCATTTCCAGACTAAGTGATTATTGATTCAAGAATACAAATTGAATATTTCCAGATGGGGTAGATTTTCAGAAAATATTGATCATCCTCAAAATGTGCCTTGACTTCCCCCACTGAGGCCAACTCCCATCTCCCTTTGTGTGCCTTGCTTTGGAAATGCCACATTTCAACAATTGATTGCATCTCCTCATTTTGTGATCTCTCACGTTAAAGACTCTTCAAACCTGACCTGCATATTGAAATGTTTCAATTAGAGAGTGACCCCTGTTTTAACTTTGCAGGCCCTGCCTGTTTTTCGTGGACAGGGTGCAGAAAGGTGCAGTAATTCAGGGTTTGCTGTGGTAACTGGAGGGCTGAGCCCAGCTCCCTGCTCCAAGAGCTGCATCTCTGGAGCACCTGGCCCTGCTCAGGCTGACAAACACCCCTGCCACCATTCATCTGTGAAAATGGAATGCTAAAACACAACATCCAGAAAAATTTTTTCGAAATGATTCTTTCATTTGAAAATACGGAAAATTTGAAATTTTATTTGAAATAATAAAAAGGTGGGGTAATATCATCAAATCTGAGAAATCCAAAGTTTGTTATCAAAATTTATATTAACCTTAGAGTTGATGTTTCTATAGAATTCATTTTCTGCTGTAAATTGTTATTCTGACAGGACTCATTTACTGTCTCTAGGATGGACTTGCAGCATCTTTGAAGCTATTTTTCTCAACAAAATCAGTGCTGGACACAGCAGAAATTAGCATTTTGGTGGCTGCAGTTTAAGCATTAGAATTTTAAACAAACTCCTGACAGACAAGCTCAATTAGGAAGTTTTCTATTTGTCTTTGAAACATAACAATGAAGCTCCTCCACTAAAATGTGCTGTAGAACACAAGAAGTGGAATTTGGGAAGAGTCAAGAAAAAATGAAGAAGTCACAGTAGAACTTATAAGATTTTTGTTGCATTATGCAGATTTTTCTCCAGGAATTTTTGTTGCTGTTATGACATAGAGAATCCAATTTCCATCTTCCAAACAAATTCGTCTCCACCAAATTTATTTTTAATCAAAAACTGAAAACGTCCCAATTATTTTTTAATCTGTATATTCAGACACTGTCTTCTGGCGGACAAAGAGGATTTTACTCTTCTTTATGACAGACATAATCCCACTTTATTTTTCTGATGATTGCTTTTTAATAATCGCAGAAGGTTTTTTTCATGGTTCAATGCAGTTTATGTGAGGGAGGTGTCCAAGGAAGGACTGGATGAGGCTCATGGTCTGGTTGACAAGGTGGGGATCAGTCAAAGACTCCACGATCTCAGAGACTTTTTCCAGTCTAATTGAGTCTGTGGTTCCTAATTGATTCTGTAATAGCTGCCAGAAAAGAAAATTGAATTTGTACAACACGGCAAACTCCAGACTAAGATCCAAGTCAAAGCTTTGCCCTCTCTTTCAGAATTTCTACTGACTTCCTGCTGAGTATCCTCATCTTACTTTACAGTAATGAATAAACTGTAAATGTTTGCTGTTTATCAAAAAGCAGCGTCATTATGAACTTTCATAAATTTGCTATGGTGGATCCCTGTCTTTGTGTACAGTCATTATTCTCACGTTTCACTGCATTCATTTTGCAAGTTATTTATGATACCTCCATCAAGAACACTTCGTATCTGCAAACGGACTCTTAAAAAATTACCGATTATTTTGCTGTTATTTTTAGGAACACTGTAAAGACTTTTCCAAGCTGCCCCGGAAACACTCAGCACTTATACTTTTTTTTTTTTTCACTGCCCGGATTCCTAAATACCAACAGAGGCGCATTCATGCCCCTAACGCAAGGCAGCCAGGGGCCGTGTTAAACACGGAATGCAACAGGGGAGCGCAGCTGCGTGTCCAGGCAGGAGCCCTGTGGCCACCTCGTCCTGGGAACAATGGCAGAGCCACCGCGGGATGCTCCGCGGCTCCCGGAGGAGCGGCTCTCTCTGGTTACAGGCTGTAACCAAAGCCTGATTCTGCTGCCCCTGCTAGAAAGCTGCTCCAGTCTGCCTGACACAATTGTTCCTTCCCAAATAAGATACTTCAGCCCCATGGTCTTCGGAGCGGCCCTGGAAAGCGCTAATTAGTGCTCGTTTAAAGTACTTAGGTAATGTTAACTCCAGCGCACAAGGGATGCTCTTCAGTCTGACCCCTGCTCATTCCTTTGCTTTTTGGAGCTTTGAAGACAATCGATTTTTGAAGACTGCAGGCTTCCCTGAAAATCAGGGACTAACGAGAGTGGGGACCTAATCTTGATTCAGCCATTCAGGCCATCCTTTAAAGACATGTTTACATTTTTTTCTTCTGGAAGTCAATGAATTAACCCAATGTGAAAGAATTTAGAGCACAATTGCATGTGGGCAGAAAATGTTAATTATAAGTAATCAGGCTCAAAAAAAAAAAAAAAAGAGGAAAAATGGAGTGTACCTTAAATAGCTGATGGGAACAGGTTTAAAAAAAAAGGCAGGGGAAGGGTTTTCAAACCTAGTTTGAAAGCTGTGTGTAGAGTTACATGGGGGACAATGTCAGTCAAAACAATTGACAGGAAAGGTAACATGGAGCTGACTTTTGCACACGTTGGGTCAGTCATGAGCTGCATTTTCCCTTCATAAGAACAAAGAAATGCTCTAAGAAAGACTGTAATACATACTGGCTAAACCAAAAGGTCAGTGGTAACCATAAAGATATCTGGAGAACATTGTGGTGAAGGAGGTTCTCCCTGGCATCTTTTGGCAGCATCTCCTTGGAATTTTTATTCCCAGTTGTTGTATAGGTTGTTGTCTTTATGGAATTTTGGTTACCATCCTCCCTAAAAATGTACCTGCAGCAGTGCTGCTGTTCAGGTCAGGTTAAGAGCAGCAGCAGCAGCTTGTACCCACATGTACCACATATTTATTAGGTCTAATCCTTCTCAGAGCTGGCTTAGATGATCTGGCCCAGCCACAATCAGGATCCCCATGAAATTCCATGAAAAATGACCCTACTCCAAACTTACTGATTTCCATTACAAATAATTTCCTGTTAAAAACGACACAATTTAGGATTAATTGCTGAACAGCTGGTGGGACAAAATTATGCTTTGCACAAATTGAAGAGATTTTTGAAAGATTTTTCTCGAAGGCTGAGTGCAGGTTAGAAGACACAGGATATCACCAAAAAATGGGTGGTCATGAAATGTCCTTGAAGAAGACCTGCAAGGTGAGATAGGAAGGGATCCTTTGGAGGAAGATCCTGGCCCTGTTTGGGAAAAAGACATGAAAATACATAAGCCTGATCCATCATCCAAGGGTATGGTCACAAAAAGGTGGTTCAACCCCTCACCATGACTGGCCTTTTTTGTGTATTGAAGGAAATGGAAGGACATTCTCCTAGGAATGTTCCACCCCTGGAATTGTTCAAGGCCAGGCTGGATGGAGCTCTGGTTTAGTGGAAGATGTCCTTGCCTGTGGGAAGAGGAATGGAACTGGATGAACTTTGATGTTCCTTCCAACCTAAACCATTCCATCATTCCATGATACTTGAAAACAGGTCAACAATTTCTTCCCATCCAGCAAAATTTAGCTGATACTGAGATTCTGCTCTCATGCTTTGGGGACTGGGATTTCTATACATGAAGCTATACTTTGGTCAATTTTCAAAAAAAATCCTTTGCTTCACTGTCAAGAAGCAACAGCATTTTAATCTCATACATTTTAACAGTTTTTTTCTATTTTAACAACATTTATATCTCAGGTATATTTAAACATTATCAGGACATCAGCACAATACACCAAAAGTGAGATTTGGTAATAGCTTTCTTTTAACATTTATAACCAGCTCTTAAACAGCTTCTTTCCTTTTCATTTCAGAGGAATTTTTTTCTGCCAAATAAATATTTTCCTCTCCTTGTGGAAGAATCAGCACAGTAACACTTGAAGGAAAAATTTATACACTCTAAACCAAACAAATATGTGGGGATATATTGATATTAATATAACAATCACTACTATTCATATCAGGTAAGTGTGGCAGAAAAATAGAAACATTGAACTTTCAGCTATAAAATGTAATTTAAATATTTTTTGTGCAGCATGCCACTATTTTGTTAAGATGTATGTTTGCCAACAGGTTTGAATGCTCTTTCTCTTTTTCATTGCTGATGTAGCTTTGCTTTCTCCAAAAGTTTATACTTCTTCTTTCAATAATTTTAAATAGAAGAGAGGGATGTGCTAAATTTCCTTTTTCTGAGGACAACGTGTACTGCTAGGCTAAAATAAGGGTGGAGATGTACTTTGATAAAAATCTGCCTTTTGGGTAAACAGAGCTTCTGCTATGGAAGGAGGGCGGGCACATGGTGGGAGATAAATGGTAAACAGCTGGAATTCACCTATGATCCTGCAAATCTGAGCTCAAGGACTGGATTCCTCTGATAGCACAGACTGAAATGCACAGTCATTGCCAATTGCTACACAATGTCTTTTCTAAACTTTATGTGATGAAGACCTGTAAAACTTTTTTTAAAAATTCAACAATTCAATTTTTTAAAAATTCAATTCTCAAAAAGTTACTGAGATTAAACTGGGAAAGAAACTGACCTCTGGCTAAGTTTGGATGTTGGAAGGGATTCAGATATCCCTTTAAATACACCAATGGTTATTTACAATAGGATTAATTTCATTCACATTGGAGAATACCTATTATGTTTCTTTAGTTTATGCTTAAGCAGCTGTCCAATTAAAGGGAATCGATCTTCTACAAAGCTTGTATCTGAGCATAGCACTACCCACTGTGCAATCATTTCTTTGTATTTTAGAGAAAATATGCCATGCAATTCTCATCTAGAGAAGTTTGTGACCTTTTTTTATTAATTCTTCTATTCCTTAATAAATGATCTTATCTATCCAGCATAACTGAGCGTTCTTTCCCAGCCATGCAGGTCAAGAAAAGGGTTAAAAATTCTCTATCTTGATCTCTGATGAAAATGGTGCCCAGGAATGAAATGGTTGCCAATTTGTTTGCAATGCATTCTGACTGTACGGGAGTTCTTTTTTGCCTGACAGGCAGGTGAGATCAAAGTGGTCCAAGACAAAAGGGGCTCAGCAGTGATTTGTCAGGGGACGAAAGGCAGTCCTGTCTGGGAAAGTGGCTGTAGCCCAGAATGAGCCTTCAGATCACTAACAGACTAAAGAAATCATGGCATGAGAAAAAGTACAGCAAAAAAGGTTCAAAGGTCAGTTTTATTTGATTTGGATTATTGGTGCCTCCTTTCAAACCAAAGAGCAAGAAGGGGAAAAAAGAACAGGCTAATAACCTTTGTTATTGTCCGGGAAAAAAACTCTTTTGTACACATTGCTTGGGGATTGTCTGTAATTAAAATGCTGTCGTTAGATCCAGAACCTGATTCTGCAAAAGTTTTACTCATGTGAGTAATTCTCCACTGCATGAATAGTCTTGTAGAGTTGCTCACGTGAATAAAGATTACTTCCATGACAAAGAGTTTGCAAGTTCAGGCATTACATATGGGTAGGAACTGCAGGTGTGCCTGTGTGTGTGTCTGTTTGTGTGTCTACTCAGAGGTGGGTGTCCTTTCTGGGCAATGAATAGATTTTGATGAGTAACCTGAAAAAAAATAATTATACATTAGAAACTTCCAAATTTCAGACAAAAGCAAATTATTCTCTATACCTGTTTGCATTCTGCTTTCGTAAAATTCAGGTGATTATAAAACCCACTGTATTCTTTCACTCCAGATGTTTGTCTGACAATAACTTCACTGATTTATTTCAGAGGAGCCCTGTGAACCAAAACTATCCAAAGAAATATCTTGGAAAAATAGTCCAAGATTCTGCTATTGGGGTTCTGATACAGGTATCCATTTTTAAGGAGCAATGTTGCACTCAGATGCAGCTGGAGCACAACCCCAGGATCAGTGTTCATAAATGAATGGACAAGGTGCTCCTGAGACAAACAGGTGATGGTGCCCTGGACCTCAAGTGAGGGATCTGACTTCTTCACATTCCAATTCATCTTTTTTCATACAATAAAATATCTGAATGGGGCAGGAGGTAAAAATGTTCTTGGGATGGGAACCTCAACTGGTCTGTGCAAGCAGTCAGTGGGTTTAGTGGTTAAGTGTTAAAATCAGAGGACATGTGATTTCAGAAAAGAAAATGAACCTGAAAGTTTCCACAGACTCTTTTTTTTTTTTTTGAGGTGGTCTATTAAGGTGAATGACTGGATTACCAAGGAGAGATTCATGGTAACCAACACCTTTTGGAGAAAGCAGTGCTCAGATACAAAGGCAAAAATAAGTGCTTACTCTACTTCCTGTAACTCATTAAAGAATGGATTCTGCAAGATGCATCAATTTTTTTGAAAAGAGCCACAGGAAAAACTCTGCTGTGTACATATCTGCTGAAAAAAAAGACCTCAGTAAAGCTGCTATATCTACAGGATGCAACTCATCTATCCTGGGAGTCTCTGGGTTTTTGTTTGTTTGGGTTTGTTTTGGGTTTGTGTTTTTGTTGTGTTTTTTCTTTTAAATTCCACATTACTTACCAGCTAGCCATCCCAGCTAGAAGAAAGAAAGCCAATTTTACTTCCTAGTGAGAAGAACATCTGAAAGAAAATGGTGAAGGAGGATCAGATGTGGCAATGAGGTAGAGCAACATAAAAAATAATATTGGTCATTAGATCCTAGTTTTGCTGACCTGAGTTTATGAGCTTATGTTACTCAATTCCAAGGAAAGAGAGATTGCTGCCAAAGAGGTACTGGGAAAAGTATCCATTGCAAATTCTCCTGTGGCTTCCAGTACATGTGGGATGCTGGCAGTACAAAGATTCCCCAGAGCTGACCCTTGTGCACACTGGGGCATCACCTGGAACATGGGATCTAAGCACAGGTGTCTGACTTACAGCATTCAGCAGTGTTACAGCTGTGCACTGCAACTTCCAGGAAAGAAAATGCCCTGACCTCTTTTTCTGATCATGACACCACATTCCTTTGCCACTAAAAAGCCCTATTTAGTGGGAAAATATTCTGTCAGGGCTAAAAACCACTAATTTAAACCAGAGGTTGCAAGTAGAGAGGAGATGGGTAAAGCCCTTCTCCTGTGTTTTTGCAACACCAGCTTTGTCATGGGCAGCCCTCAGTCCATTTCTGTGTTGTCACCTCTCACAACCTGCAACTGCACCTTCCTTCTGAGGTATTTCAGGCATGTTTTATTTATTTTGGATAATTTGGCTAATTTGGGTCACTACTTCTACGACATTTTTCTGAGGATAGGAGAAATTGTAGAATACTGTCTCAGATTAGAAAGTGCACTGAGATAACACACTGTTCAATTATTGAAACTCCCTCTTTATGTTACAAGTGAAAAATGTACCTTCATTTCTAGCAGCTCAGGCAGCTGAATTGGGTTGAAACAAGAGAGTCAAATTGTTTTAGACCCTATGTCATAGACTCCATACTTGCTTGGATGCACTGTCTTAGGTAGAGGATATCTAGAACACTGTATTAATCAGATGATTAGTACCCTAATTAATTGAACTATGAAAATTGAGCTAATTAATTGAGCTATGAAAAAAAAGTTGTTGCATTCTGCAGAAGAGCACCAGAGGAACTGAGGCCACACCTGCTAACACCTGGAGTAACCAGTGGCAGGACACGACAGAAAATTCCTCCTTGTTGGCTTAGCTGGTTTTGAGGATTTAAGTAGTTTTTCTTTCACAAAATAGGAAAAAAAAAGATGAGGAAAGGCTAATATGTGCTTTTTTCTCAGCAGCTTATTTCCTCTATGGAGTTCCAGGTCTAGCAAGAGAGATTTTTAATCCCCCTGTGGGATTAAATGCCCACTGTGGGAAGGGTCTGTATTAAGTGGGGGACACTTTTCTGCTGGCTTGGCTAAGAGTCAGAGTCCGATCTCGTATTCTACTCAATTGCAGACCTGGAGGGAAGTAAAATAACACTGCTTGGGAACACACCCTGCAGGTGTGTCCTGAGTGCCTCCCACCTGCCCCACACAGGTGGAATAGAGAAGTCATGACCACGGTGTGAAACTCTGAATCCAGAGAGGCCTTTGGGACATCATGTCTAGAGATAAACCCACATATTTGTACCAAGGACCATAATTCCATTTATTTTCCCACCCAGGGTCTGATAGATGATTGCAGGGAGTACAAGAAGGAAAGATCCTTTTAGCTTGTTCCCTCTTTGCACCTTTCCCGTTCACCATTACTCTGTGGCATCTTGGTTTGTGGTTGAGGAACAAACCTGGGATCATTCCCCTATGACAAATGCCTCTGCAGAAAAAAAGGAAATCTGCTGAAATTATCTAAGGTACTAAATTGGTGTTTCTGTTCTCCACATCAGCTTTTTTAGATTTGAAAATTACAGAACCTCTCCTTGCCTGTATTTCTCCTGATTCCTTGGCCCTATTCCTTATACCTTGAGATGGGAAGAACTTTAAGACACTTTGCATCATTGCCTTCTTTAGGACAACATAAAACCATGGATGAGATTTTTGGGGAAACCCCAGACACAGGATGCAAACCTTGATCTGAAGTGGTCTTCCCAGAAAAGTTTAAATGCAACAGTTGCTGATCTTCAGAGTGGAGTGTGTCATTCCTGGCACCAGTGCTCTCTCCCCAGGGACAAAGGTTCATGAGCATGGCATTTCTCTAAGGCAGCCACTTCCAGGTTTTATCCCTGGTGCTTGGGTACCCCATGCAGAGACCTAGGTCTGACCCCTCTGCCTGTCATCTGATTTTGCAAAGTGTTGATCCAGCCACAGCTTGGAGAAAGAGGGAGATCTTTTATCTCTCAGTAACCCAATTCCCAAAGATTTGCAGGGCTGAGTGAGATTGTAACAAGCCTCTGATTGTGAAAGCAACGGGGGGGATAAATGCTAAAAGTAGTAGGAGATTTATCTGAATAGCAGGTCCTTCAAGCACAAAGTGCAATTTTATCGTGGGTATGGGCCAGATATTTCTCCCAGGCACACCAGGCTCCTCTGTAAATCGGAAGAAACTCTTTGAAGCTTATTTTAAAAAAATGTGCTGTGTTACCAAAAAAAAAAGGCAGTAAATTTTTTTCCAGGAGCCCAAGCTATTAAGTGAGGATTTAGATATCAAAGGTGTGAAGCAGGTATACAAACACGGTCTCTAAGTTATCATCAAATTACATTTCTAGTGGTTTTGCACTCCCTTTCTCCTCTTCTGGACTACCCCATATCTCTCATGTTTGGTTATTTTCATGGCTGCAGTTTACAGTTCTGCATGAGTCTGAATATCCCTATTGTAGCCTGCTTTGAGCCACAGATCTGTCCAGACCACGTGACAGTCATCTAAACCTCACCATCACACATTTTTCTCTGTTACATTTCTTCTACTGTTTCCTTTGTGTCTTATGTTGAAAAGGAGTAAGCAACAGAGGGTAAAATATGGGGTTTTTTTCCTTGAATGTTGCTGAATTCATTATTTTGAATATTTTCATTCAGCAAGCCATTAAGAAATTATCAGAGCATGACAGAAAATAATTTTTTTAGTAATAACAGTGGGCCTGATCCAAATTCACTGGCATTAAAGAAAAGGCTCTTAGTGAATTCCATGGATTTTGAATGAAGGATTAATCCCTTGGTCCTTAGACAGAGAAAGTCTTGCCAACTTTGGCAGAAATTTAGTAGGAGTAAGGAATTTAGGCACTTGCACCTTGAAATATTAATAATGGCAAGAATGAAAACAATAGCAACAACAATATATCTCAATTATATCATGTTTTAACCAAAATATAGAATATTAAAACTTGTAAACTAATTTACTGTCTGAAGGGCAATAGAGCAGTAGCTCACATAATACGTATAGAATCAGCTGTGTCATGCTAAAGACATCAGATTGTTTGTTCATAAACTGCAAAACGTTGCTACAAAAGTGAAAAACATCTCATGTGAGTGGATAAAGGGAAAAATTATTTTAAAACTTTTATGTATTCAACATTTCTTTTAGAGCTTTCTCTCAATGTGCTTTCTTTGGAAATTACTTATATCTTATTTTCCTCACCTGAAAAAGCAGCTTAAACCTCAGAAGCTATTCATTTCCTCCTCAGAACTTTCCTTCTACACTCTGCCTCCATCCTGCTTTCTGGGATCTACCAGTGTACAATACAATAAGCAGCATTGCCTGCCCCTATAGAACAGGGTAACCTGATGCTGTGTGGTCTGGAAAGTCATTTAAACAAGATTATATTGTTCGCGGGGTGCAGAATAACCCTGCCAGGACAGTACAATGAAAACAAAATATAGCTGAATTAAATCAATTGGATTTTAGGGGCTCTTCCCGGTATCAGCAGGTGTGAGGGGACTGCAGCAGGGAGGAAAGCTCTGCTAGGAAGGTACCATTAGCACATCGCTAACAAACACCTCATCAGCACCGCGCCTGTTTTCTTTGGGAACTTCCCACGCTCCGTAGCCGAGCTGGGACGGATTTTTAATTGGAGAAAGAGAGGGAGTTGTTTGTTTTGTTTTTGTTTCTTTTTTTTGGTTTTTTTTTTTTTTTCTGCTGGGGGCTCCACGCACCGCCTCGGTATTTATTGCTCTACAAATTGTGACTTCCTTCGAGTAACGGGCTGGTCGTAAATCAGTGCCGGGTGCGGAGGAACAGCACATCCTGATTCACAGCCCCATCCCTGCAAGATGGGTATTTGTAAAGTTTATTACAGGTTAAAGTTGGCGCTTTCAAAGTTTTGCCTTTTTTTTTAATGTTTACGCTTAGGTAATACTTAAATAAAAATAGTATCTCCATAAATATCTTAGACGTTCATATCCGAATAAACACACATACATATACATATATATATATATATATATACACACACACACACCTTCTCGGAGGGTAATTAGTTAAGAGTACGAGTGCTAAGAAGGATAAAAACCTCTATCTCAAATACTCGCTTTTATCCAATGGCTGAACTGCAAGAAGCCCTCGAAATACTCCGTTAGCAAAAGAATAACAGACCTTGCCCCATTCCACTTAAAATCACACACTTCGAGCGAATTAGAAGATCATTATCAGTCGTAATTCTGACTTAGTTACGTACGGTCTAGAGCCTCTTCTTCCCCGCACGTGAAGTAACAGACTCGAACCGCTCTCTGATTATTACTTTGGGGCTACAGAGAGCTCTGGGGCATAATTAAAATTATTTTCAGAAAGACTCGATAGACCACATCTGACGTCGCAGCCCCTGTTAGAATCAGACCACATCAAAGGGACCCTTTTTGTTTTCAAAAGGAACAGACAAACTTAAAATATACAAGAGTGGGCTTATGTTTTATTGTAGAGATGTCTGAGTAGAGCGAAACGACTTCAGGATGCTGGCTATTCAGCGCTGCGCCGGGTGAGACGAGGTAGTTACTGCCCTTTGATATTTCCGTGGGGGTTGGGTTAATTTAATTTGAAAGGGGGTCCATTAATGATAGACCTGTAAGTGTTCCCCTCCCTAATAAGTTGAATCCACATCGCTCGGGAAGCCTGGCTGCGGCAGATGCCCAGGGCGGAAAGATTTGTGGCTGATGGTGCTAATTATGAAAATGTGATCAAGATGGAAACAATTTGAGCAAAAGTCATTAGCGTGTTATTCTTCCACACACTGGTCTTTGGGGTTTATTACTGCTGTGGGGGGCGGGAGGAGGATCTTGAGAGTTTTTTTTTCAGAGCACTAATGAATATTCCCTGCGAATCCCGAAGCGGAAAATGTCAGCTGCGCATCCACAGGGCGATGCACCAGGCTCGGGACAGTGCCAAGATTTGCTCTAAAGAGATCGCTGTAATTACTGTCAGTAATTGTGTTTTATCTTCCCTTCAAGCGGTGCCGGTGAAAGCATCTTTCAGGAGACTCGTGGCACTTTAAGAGTTATTTTTCTGCTGCCACATTTGTCTCGTAGCTCGTCAGAGGTTACAAGTCCCCAGAGGACGATTTATGGAGCATCCCCGAGAGGAAGGTTTTCCAGAGAGGTTCTTTTTTACCGGAGGGACTGCAGGATTTGGCCCGCAAACAACATCCCCCTCTCCTCACCCCATACACTCCAAAATTGGGATCCTGCATGTTTAGGATTTTCTTATTTTTGCTTGCATACACTGCTTTTTTAGCTTCCAATCAATATGCTAGAACCACTTGACTGCCTGGCAGTGGCATTGTAGGAGAACAGCAATAAAGAATTAATTGTACAAACATTTATCATCCCCAGATCAAACTCTCCTTGTGAGGCTGGGGCTTAACTTGTGGAGAAGAAAAGGGGGAGGAAGGGTGGTAATGGCGGAGAGGGTGCTTGTGGGGTTTTTGTGTATTTCCTTTTATTCCAGACGACTGTATCATGAAAATCCTTTTAGCCTTGAAGAACTACTAAATATTAAGTACCAGCTTAAAACGGGGAGTAGCTTTCGAGACAGTTTCGCCCTTCTGCCATTCCTTTCAGGAAAAGGTCGTACCCCTTCCCTTATTTTCCCGCTAGTAAAAGCTTCTCTTTTCAAAGAAGACTTTAACGTGTAAGAAAATCCTGCTCTACACAGGAAGGTCTTTAAAAAAATTTATAGACCTCTTCATGTTCACCAGTTCCGGAAAAAAAAATTATATTGATCAAGGTCAAACGCTCGAATTGTGACGTGACTCACTTCAAAGGTGTATTTGTGTGCCCTTCAAGCACATTAATACTAATTATCTCTCAAACATTTCCCCAAAACTCCTACTTGTTTCAGATGCAAATCTAATTAACGAGCTGCCTTTGAGGAGCATGCAGGGACAGCGTAATTCACGGAGCTGTTGAACCTTTTGCCTTCTTTTATATTTATTTATAGGTAGCTCCATCCTCTTTTGAAAGCGTAGGCAGTGGTGTGAAGCGACAGGGTAGCGAGGGCAGCTCCGCACCAGCTAATGAGACTTTCCAGGCACCGGAGTTAAGGAAAAGGATTAGCTACAACTTCTTGCAAATGCACTCAGAGATGTTCATCAAAACACTTGCCGGGTCTTACTTTGCCTAAGTTAATTTGGGAATGATTAAATCGTGAAAGCTCTATCTAAATAACGCCTATTAGTCGCAAGCACGAGCTGATTGATTTAGGAATAACTGTTTGCTCTCCTCACCATGGGCAGAGCGGGAGACACGCACATGCTGAGCAAATCCTGAGAGGAAGCCACGGGGGTGTTTTCCCCCCCCATCACCTCCCGGGGAGCCGGGACCCGCACCCCCTCTCTCGCTCCTCTGCCTTTAACATGCGCGCTCCCCAAAGCCACCTCCCGAAGATGTTCCCTTGGAGCATCATCCCCCTCCTTCCCGGAGCGCGGGGGCTGCGCGGGGGGCGGCGGCGCTCGCCGGAGGGTCCGCGGCCGCTCCGCGCTTCCGACGGGGCGGGCGGCGGGCGCAGCCGGCCCCGTGCGGGGGTGTGCGGTGGGCGCGGTGGCGGCAGAGAGAGAGAGAGAGGAGAGAGAGAGATGCTGTGTAATTTTATCCACGCTGCACTCTGGGAGTTCACACGAGACTGATACCTTTTGCTTCCTCTGCTCTGTATCAATTGGTCGCAGATCAGGCTATTGTTGCAGGAAGCTCCTTTTATTTCTATGCTCCGTCGATCAGCTATTTTCTTTACAGTCTCCTGCCGAAATTCAGCGGCTCCCTCCCTCTCTTCTTCCTTGCCTCTCTGTCTCACACATGCCGTCTTTTCTATCTGGAAATCCAAGGAGAAGGCTGTTCACGGCAGCTCCGTGTAACACAAACAGCTGGGACTCTTCGGTGGCCTTTGCCGATGTCTATTGATTTAAGTAAATCTGAGACAGATAAAAGGGCCAGATCGAGGCTGATAAAATCTTGCCAATGCTGCACGGCTCGAAGCAGCGTCCTCTCGGCATCTCCGGAGTGCTGCTAGCAAGACGGCTTTAATGGGACCTCTGGTGCCACTCGCTGCGAGCCTCGCTCTCCCCAGCAGACTAAGCGCTGCGGCCATCATGCCACAATGGTTATAATTTGGATCTTGTTCCTGACTCTGTTGCAGGAGCCGTGGTCCCCAGGGCGGGCCGCGGCCGTGCCCGAGGACGCCGGAGCCGCCCCCCGGCCCCGTCGGGATGCGGGGGGACGCGGCGGCGTCTACGAGCACCTCGGGGGAGCGCCTCGGCGCAGGAAGCTCTACTGTGCCACCAAGTACCACCTCCAGATCCACCCCAGCGGCAGGATCAACGGCACCCTAGAGAAGAACAGCGCCTTCAGTGAGTACCGGGCTCACGTCGCCCCAGATCGCGGTCCCCGCGCCGGGCTGTGCGGGGATAGGGGTCCCTCCCCCGCCTCACTCGCGCTCTGGCCCGGCGGGCAGCGGGTGCTGGACGGGGCGGACGGGGCAGTGGCGAAGCCGCTCCCGCCTCCGCTGCTGCCCCGCGCTGCCCACTACAGCGGCTGTGGCTCCTCGTCGGGGACCAGGGGCATCCACAGGAGTCGGGACCTTGGTCCTCTCGCCTCGCCTAGGCATCCCGAGAGCCTCCCCACTGGCTCCGCCAGACGCGCAGCTCCCCTGTCCCGGGCCTGGCACCACCTCCGGCCGTCGAACCGGGCGGGGAGCTCCCGAGTCGGCCCTGAAGGGTGCGGGGACCCGACCGCCGGCGGAGGGTCGCGATCACCCCGGGGCAGAAGGAGACCCCCAAACCCAAAGTTTCCCCGACGGAGACTGCTACCCTGCCCTGCGCAGCTCGCCCGAGCTGTCGCTTGGCCTCGCTGCGCCGGGGACCAGCCCTGCCCTAGCCTGGCACGCCGGGTAGCCGGTGCCCGGCACCTCCCCGGGGCCGGTCCCGGAGCCCTTTGGGGCTACCCGTATGTTCCCGTCCCAGCTTGGCTCCAGCGGGGGACTTGAGCCACCAGCTAAATCACATCAGTCCTCTCTGACATGTGCTGGGCAGCGGCGGTAATTAAGATGAAAGCAGATACGTCGGGAGTGAGGGGATTTGTGCGAGGGCGGCAGGAGGAAGGAGAGCGGGGCTCCGCACCGGGGAAGCCCTTGGCGCCTCCGCACTCAGCCCGGGCAGGGCCCGGCCCTGCCACCTCAGGATGTGTAAATCCTGCCTGGTGATGGCACACAGAGATAGGGAGGCCTCAGGGATGTGTCTGAAGTCCATAAAGGAAAACCGCTGTTTCCTAGAGAAACCCCCTTTGCTGTCACAGGCCGGAGGAGGCATCCTTCAGCAGCGAACCGGTGCTTGATTCAAACCAGCTGTGACAAACCCAGGCCAGCAATTCAGCTCTGCACAATGAACAGGCCCCCAGCTTTGCCTTCAGGGTTTCCAAAAGGCAGCAGCGGGTTTGGGTGTCAGGGTCACCTCTTGCTTTCAAGCACTCGCAGAAATTGCAGAGCCATCAGGCCATGGCTGGAGAATGGAGAGCAGAGTTTGAGCAAGCCTGATGGAGAGCCATGCATATACAACAGCATCTTCTGAGTCATTTGCACCTCCATCAAGTGACCTGGCACATTTGGCTGGACATTTGGGCAGGCATTGCACCAGCCTTGCCTGTGACACTTCTATTGCAGAACCCCATCTTGGACGGCCTGAAAATCTCCTCCCTTTTAATTTGTCTCAGACAGTCATACAGTCCTTGTCTGGAGGGCTACATTGACCTCCTAAATCTCAAGTCCCTTTCATGATTATGTACATGGCTCTAAAATGCAGTGGCCTCGCTCTGTTTCACCCTCTGGAGACCTCAGCAAGGACTTTGTCCTGAAATGAGCGGCTTTGTGACTGGCTTCAATAAGTCAAGAGCTCTTGTGTTCCTAAGCATTAAAGAGTATTTAAAGTGTTTTATACACATATAGGATTAAGTGAACCTCTAGTTCAGTGTCAAATCTTTTTCATGTCGATCAGACATCTCAGGGTTTATTGCCTACCTTGTCTTAAACAATTTCTGCATCATCCTTGCTTTGTATTATTTCAAATAATAATTATTGCCCTCACTCTTAAGTGAGCAAGCGGTAGCTGTGAGATCACACTCCTCAGGTAAGAAGCCATGCAAATATATCTCAAAAAATTACACCTGAGCAATAACACGTCTCCTAATTCTGTTTCTAGGTATTCTGGAAATAACTGCTGTGGATGTTGGAATTGTTGCCATCAAGGGCCTGTTCTCTGGCAGATACCTGGCCATGAACAAGAGGGGCAGACTTTATGCCTCAGTAAGTTTTACTGAAGACTGGCACTCACCTGTCATTTCCTGTGGGGGGAACAGGTCTAGTGGGGAGCACTGGTTTCTTATAAATCCACATTTCTAGAGAAGAGTAACATTATAAGAGGTTTTTGCCTGGAATTCTTACAGGCAACCAATCAGTATATTCTTAAAAGTGGGGGAAAAGCTGTGTTCTTACTTTCTTACTGCCTGGATAGCCACAGGTACATGGAATGTCAGAATTGTCCGTATTTTATATGGATCTTGGATATTGGCAGAGACATGTCAGATAAAGGATGTCCACAAGTAAATGAGCATTGATGCTACAGGCAAGCAGCCTCCTGATGGGAGTTTCTTTGCACAGAGCTTTTGGTTGGGCAGTGGAAGAATTTGCAGGTACGAAAAGGCAGGGCTATAGCAAGGAAAGCAAGAAGGAGGAGGTGCAAGAAGATAAAGGTGAGAATAAACACCTTATTTTACTCCTTTGACCTAATTTTTTTCCTTGATCTGTGAGATAAAATCTGGGGTGTGCTGATATAAGTGGGAACCTTGCCTTTTCAGCCCAGACAGTATTTCCCCTGAGTGGATAAAATACCCCAGCTTAGTCTTCTTCACACTCAGGGACATACCAGGGCACATTTGTCAGCATGTACCACACACATTATCTCCCTCCTTGGATTTCTTCCACTGTCTTTGATTACATCCCAGCAGTCTTGTGATCTGTCACGGCAGGACAGTCAAACTGTGCAGTTTCCCCATGAATCCTGGGGCATGGAAGCAGGTTTGAAGAGGGGAAATATGGCTGACGTGAAATTGCTCCCTCCTAGAAGTCATTAGGTGTAATTCTGTTGATTTGAGCAGCAGGACATACCCTTGAGTGATGTGATCTTTTCCCATGAGAGCCTAGCCTAGGAGATAAAACCGACTCTGTGCCTCCGCAATTTGACACATGTAACTCCAGCTTTTCAGGAGTGTTCTGATAGTGTTTATGACCCAGTTTCTGTAATGTGTCTCATGTGATACTTACTGATTAAGGGGTGTTTGTGTAAAGATGAGAGTTCTTTACTGCTGCAGAGAACCACACCACAAACTATTTTGGCAAAGGAAAATGCAGCTGAAGGGGCATGAGGGCATGGTAGCTTCTGCTTGCCAAAGTTAAGGCTGTCCAGTTGTGTTCTTCTGGTTAATATTCTGATTGAAATAGGTATTTTTTTTCAATGGACCTCCTTCATCAGTTCACAGCCAGCATCTGCCCCAAAGAAGTTAGCTGGAAGGATGATTTTTTCAAGTTCTTTCTCATCTTTCTCTCCTTCTTCTTCAAAATAGGGGTTTTTCTGTTCAGATTACTTAAACTGAATTAAAATAAGACTAAACAAATTCTGAGCCAAAAACTCCTCTCCTGAAGTGCAGAAAAGCCAGGAGCACGATAGCTCCAAGACTCCTTTTCTCCCGGACTTCCCTTTTTGGAGCAAGGAAGTTTGTTCATCTGTCTCATGCCAAAGAATATCAGCTGTGGAAGGGTTCTGTATAACTTGAAAAGATAGTTTGTCCCCTTCCAGCTCAAGTTTGAGAGAGACTGTTTCAGACTTGTGTTTCAGAGCTGGAGGGACAATCCAGGGAAAGCCATTCCACTCCAGCTTTTTTCACAGGAGCAGGAAGGGGTGTGGAGACAGCTCAGCTCAGGAGAAACTTCTTGTCTTTGCTTGCCTGTTGAACAACTTTACTGATATCACTGGCCCAAGACCTTGTGCAAGACCCCTGTTTCAAAAATCTGGCTAATTCAGGGATAATTATCCAGGGAGCATTTTATGAAATCATATTGGAATAACCCCGTTATCCCTCAGTTCACCAATTTTCCCATGTCCGCAAGGTGAGTTTGTTGAGCCTGCAGAATTCCTTGGTGCCCTTAGCAGATCGTAATAATCCTTTCCATTTATCCTGTGTGATCAACCCTCCCCAGCCAGAAGGGAGGCAGACAGCAGGACAAATCTACCTACATCCGGTGGCTGCGTGGGCTCCAGCACTACAGCATCTGAAACCCTTGTCCTTGCAAGCAAGAGTGCTTCTGTTTCACAGCTGGGAAGCAAGGACATGTGGAGTTTTTTTAAATCTTCTTAAAGGCCTGTCAGTGTTTCTGGGGAGTGAACAGCATTAAAGACATGCTGTTCATGGGGTCTAGGCCACCTAGGTCTAGGTTTCTGGCCCCAGCCTGGCTACTTCTGCCCTTTCGACAGCCTCCAGACAATGAAAAATAAAAGACCCATGGTGACAGCTCCCTTCTGCCTCTGTGTCTCACACATATTAGATCCTGAAATCTTAATCCCACAGGTGGAGCAAGGATGGGTTTGGAGTTAAGATGGACAGTGTGGGAGGTCCTTTTTCTGTGCTGGTTCTCCTGCTCCCAGGGAGGGAGAAGGAGTTCCTTGTGCCAGGCTTCAGCAGAGATGTCTCCAGTCAGAAGCAGGTGAAAAGGAACAATTTTCAAAAGATCACATGAAATGTGAGCACCAGGGACAGGTGCTTATAGTGCCTTACAGTTTGTGATAAAGGAACAGCCTGGCATTTTGGAGAAACACACTGGTAGGCAGAGTGTGCTTTCATTTTGTTATGCTGACAAAGGTACTCCGTAAAGGCGTGGTTTAGTTTACTGTTCAAATATCCATTTTGAACTGAATGCAACAGACTACAAGTGTATTTAATGATTTTAATACACCAACTGAAGAGACATGCTTTACATTCTACGGTAGGATTTGACCTATTCAATGGATGGCAGATGTTGATAAGCAGCAATTAAATAATCTGTCCAGTTCATAGCTGCATTAAATTCATAAGCACAAAAAAATTACAGCTGAACAACTAGCAGAGCTGTTCACTCCTATTCACATGCCATCTTTTTCTTTTCAGTTTGGTTTGGGGCCTCTTCCTGGGGTCTCTGATGCACAGTGTGCTCACACAGCTGACAGGGAGCCCCTTGTTCAGGCTCAGCGCTTCCCTCCTGCCTTTTGTAGCACCAGCCTGAGGTTTTCTTACCAAATGCATTGCTGTCCTTGTCCTAAAACTGAGGAGAGTCTGGCTTGAGATCTTTTTTCGTGTTCCCTTTCCAGGAGAACTACAACTCTGAGTGTGAGTTCGTGGAGAGGATCCATGAGCTGGGTTACAACACCTACGCTTCCCGTCTGTACCGGACTGTTCCCAGCAGGGCCGGCACCAAGCGCAAAGCCAGCGTTGAGAGACTCTGGTACATCTCAATCAATGGCAAAGGACGACCCAGGAGGGGCTTTAAAACCCGCAGGACACAGAAATCCTCTCTCTTTCTGCCCAGAGTGCTGGATAACAAAGACCATGAGATGGTCTGGCTGTTCCACACAAACATGAAATACCAGGAGAGTCTCCTGAAGGCCTCGAGCAAGGACCAGCGCAGAAGGAGAGGACACTGATGGGGTGGGAGGAGCTCATGTTGTGGGTGGAAGGGACTGAGAGCCTTCAAAATGCTACTAAAAAAAACTAACAGCTGTGGTTGTACGAGAGGCATTAACACGGACAAGTTTTATACACTGTGTAATAGAACCGAAAACCACATCGCTTCCTTTTAGCTTTTGTAGGATTGTTGCCTGTGGGGAAAGAGATAGGCGATAAACTGAGGCACATTCAAAGATAACTTAGGTGGATGTAATAATTTTGTCAACAACTTTCATGTTTCCTTTTCTTAAAAAAAAATAAATATTTCAAGTATTTTCATTCTAACTTGCCATAGGCTATTATCTCAGTGATGCTGCCCTCCCAGACCACATAGATATTTAACACTTACCAAATTTATGTCCACTGAGAGGGTATAGCACTTTCATGGCTCTTCTGACCATAAGGGGCTACATTCTTATTTTTACATAATACAGGAATTAGAAAACTGGTGGTTTCTTTTAATTTACATATATTTATTTTTATTTTATGACCAGCCGTTATCAATTACACTTTTTCCAAGACTGTCCAAGATGTCAGCTACTTCAAACACTACAATAGACCCACACATTACCAGATTATTCTTGATTTTGTTAAACTAAAACTCCGAGATGCCTGACCTTGTCATTTAAATAAATGAATGATGGCAAAGCGGCTTTTGCATTGGTCAGGCTTTGGCAGTATAAATCCACTTACCAACAGATGAATTCTCTCTTGCAATAGGACTCAAATGTGACTTGGAAGAGAATAGGTTCAGCTTGGATATTGGGAAGGAATTTTTCCCTGTGTCCCAGCACAGGTTTCCCACAGAAGCTGGGGCTGCCCCATATCTAGAAGTGTCCAAGGCCAGGCTAGATGTGGCTTGGAGCAAACTAGGATAGTAGAAGGTGTTCCTGCTCATGGCAGGGGGTGGAATGGGATGGGATTTAAGGCCCCTTCCAACCCAAACTGTTCCATGCTTCTGTGATTTTTCAACTGTGATTCTGGAAGTTAATTTATGTCAGATTAACTGGTTAAAGTCAAGGGGAGTCTCCATCACAGGTTCAATTTTGAGCAAAGGGTTGAGCTTTAAACATTTTTCTTGGCAGCCAGGAGATTACAGAGTAGTACAAAGATTGAGATGTGCTTGACAAGCACAAATAATGATCATTTCAGTGAGGTTTGGCCTTGTGCTCTTCATTTCAGAATTAGGCTCTGAGACTGGAGAATTGGAGAAAAGAAGGACTGCGCTTAAACACATGCTCCATCTGAATTTAGCAGATCTGTAAGTTACATAGAAACAGAGAGGTGTGAATCCCATTCCTGGTCATATTGAGAAAAAAGGTCTTGTGGGCTGCTTTTGAATATGCCCATTTTAATATGCTCATTTAAAACCAGTTAGTGAAAAATCTTCCATTCAAGGAGGTGAAATCTGTGAGATCTAGAGAAGTAAGATGACTTCACAGAATGAGGTGACCAAGCCTAGGTTTAGCACTACTTACATCCCTATAAAGGTAAAACTAGAAAGGTGCCTTTATACCAAATAATACATTCCATTCTCTCCTATCTTTTCTGTAATATTCTAACAAAGTAGGAAATGATGTTTCAATAAGTCATAGTTCCTTGATCTCTGTTCTTTATACTGAAATAATGTAAAAAGACTCTTAAATGACATACATTAAAAAATGGTACATGCAAAATAGACCTAGGTTTAAAGAAGAGTATAGAAAACCATGACCCACACTCCCAAATTTTCCTGCTTTTACAAAATAACCAAAACCAGTGATGGGATATTCACAGAGTTAATCAGGAAGCCTCATGTCAGGAGCCACTATGCAAAGAAGAAACAGAAGTCACATTTTCTGTTTGTTCACTGTCCTGTCAGCAACACAGGGTCCAAACTGCTGCAGGATCCAAAGTGCCTTTTGAAAGCTGGTGGTATCAGGGAGAAAATTAAGTTTTGCCTCCTGGCCATCAGAGCTGTTTTGGGGGCACACTGTTGGGTCCAATCTCAATTCCAATTTTCACTTCCTGATAGAGATGGGAGATAACTGGACAGGAAAGGGGGAATGCAAGGAGCCCTCCCAGCTCTCCAGCACCAGGAGCAAAATGCAAGGGAAGGAATGTGTGAGCAAGGCCGACTGGCAAGGAAAGATCACATACAGCTACAGGTTGAGAGAGACGGTTTCTCTTGTGTCTAATTTCTAACTAAATAAATGAAAAATATTTATTTTGACTGCTTTCAGATTTACTTCACCTCAACTTGTAATAAAACCAAGATACATTCTCACCTTTCTCTCCCCTAAAATTGCTGTTGTAAAATTCATGAGTACTGATTGCTTCAGGTATTTTTGATATAGACCTGATGGTCTGAAGAAAATGAACAAACTCCTGTTTCTCATGACACAAAGTTGCATCTTCACCCCAGCTTCAAGTCCATTTCCTATCAAATGTTTATTCTTCACTCCCAGCTTTTCTCAATGGCAAGGTTTTTGTGCTGGCTGTATCCCTTGCATTGCTGTACCTCTGTTGTTATCAATTTTTCATCCCATTCTTTTCTCCTGCCTCTCTTTTCCAGGTGGCCCTGCTCCCTGCCATAAAGGATCAGCAGGTAATTTGCTGTGGGTGATTCAGGAATATCACTAATTACAAAACACCTGCTTACTCCTGTCTGTGTTAGAGCTGTATTTCATGCTTGTGGGAATACAGTTTTAATCACTTTTCCATAGGAAATCACAATGAAGTTAAATTTAACATGTGAATTAAATTCTTATTTCAGTGTTAGTTTTTGTCCCAAGAAAGCCTAAAATACTAACACTGAAAAAGAAAGGAAAGAGGGGACAAAAGAAAAATAATTAACTCATTGGACACAATGGCATTTTAACTACTGTAGGTAAGTGATGATTTTCACATCAACCTAAAACAATTTCATCCACATTCTTGGAATTTTTCTTTGCTCAGTCTTGTTGCAGCAATTCAAAAGAGATGGCTTTGGGATTTGTCTTCTTCTTTTTTTTTCCCTATCTTTAAGAAACATTAATGTTCTTGTTGAAATGCTTTTCATTACAGACATTCATTGCTTAATATTCTTTTAGCAACCTTGAATTCCACAGTTCCCAGACACTGACAGGCTGAAATCCTATTCATGATAATGATCCTAGTTGTATTCTATGTCCCATTTTATTTATTTAGACCAGAACCATAGGGGATACCTTACAGGAGGAAGTAGATTTGAGCTATTTTCTCCTTAGGATTAAAACATCAAGATGTGTCTCCTCTTTTAAAAGTTCCTTGAGTGAATCTGTACCTTTCCATTGTACAAGCTGTTATCAAGATTTTTTATTTTGTGTTTTTTGAGGAAGATGTAAGATTTACTCCTCTGGGGACTCCAGAACTTCTACAAACTTTGCATACTCCAGAGCACAAAGCTGTTGCTGTTCTCATCATGGAGCCAGGAGAGGATGCTCACCACAAATTCTTTGCCTTCTCCTGAGCTACCTGCTCTAGCTGACCCGACTTGAGGAGAGGGATTGGATCAGATGATCTCCAGGACTCACACCCATCAGCCTGTCTGTGATTCAGTGATTAGCTGTACTTAATTAAAACTGATTGTTAGTTTGCCCTCACCTTTGGATGTTCAGATTCCTGCTGTGCATTTTGGAGTCCAGTTCCCTCTCGCAACCCTTCCGATTTCTCTCCTTTTACAAAAGTTGTTCAGTTTGGGATCAGTAGTTCTCCAGCCCATTCTAACAATCTGGTATATTAATTATATATTCTCTCCCTTAAAATCACTTATTGCACATTCAGTAGAGTTGCCCAGTTGGTAGGTATGAACAATAATTGAGCAGCTGGTATATGTATTTCCAAAAATTATCTTTTCAGGTTGTTCTTCTGTACCATCTCTTTCCCATACTCCACAAGGTTCCTTTTCTTCATCTCCTTCACTTCCTCCCCATGGCAAAAGTCTTTCCATTGAAACTGGTGCCATTTCTAGCACTTGTAGAACCATTTCCTCACAGTTTTGTACTTTTAAAAAACATTGTTCTGTATAAATTGTACCAATTATGCAAGTATTTATTTTTTCACTTTCCCAGTCACTGATATGTTCCTTGAACCGAGCTTGAATGATCCAGAGGACACTGCATTGAGGGGTTTTGGCTAAGTTTTCATTTATTTGCTTCCAGACAGAAGACACACAGCCTGGTCCATGACATCTTGATTTGTATCTGGAGCAGATTTTTAGTTCCTTTATTCCTTGCTTTAGCCCATCATAGCTCTGCTCACCAACCTCATGTAAACTATCCCAGCCTTTAGTGATTATGTGGGACTTTTGTGGCTGTCTCTTTGTAAAAAGCAAGAGCTGTGCTTGAAACATGAATAGCTCCGCCATGCCGAATAACTAAGTCACGAGGCAGGAATAATTTCTAAATTTACTCACATTTTTTTTCTCCAATTTCTAAGCATGAATTTTCCCTCTCTTTGAGCATCATTAATTTTCCATCCTGAGATCATAATCTGGTAATTCTGTGATATTTCTGGCTCTTTGTTTCACTGCTTTATAGAGGTCTGATATTCAATTCTACAAGCCCTGTTCCTGTTTTCTGTTTGCCTCAGCAAGAACAGCAGCAAACTCCGTTTGTATTTGGAAACTGCTTCCTAGTTATTCCCTCAGCATTTAGAAGAGAGCCTGGTGACATTTCTCAAGGTAATCTTATTTAATTATAAAGAATGTAGAAAATCTGTTTTCCACAGTCACTGCAAGCACGAAAATAATGCTAGAGGGGATGTTTTGTTCATACTCTTTAATAGCACTAACCACCCCTAAACCCCTCTCTGTTTCAAGTCCTTTGTGAGTTCTTAGATTTCCTGCTTTACTTCCTGACATTTCCACTTTCTTCTCTGCTTTTCTTCCACAGATATACAACCCTCTGGAAAACAATAGGCAAAGAAATCCTTTTGACCACACATGTCTTCCCTTTGGATACTTGCATGGGCCTGGTGTTGGAATGGGTCTGGTGTTAGTTCAACTACTCAGTCCACAAAGCTTAAGTATTACTTATAATTGTCTGAATCAAGGATGTGGTTACACCCCCAGCTTTCAGAAGGTTTTCTCCCATCCAGAGCAGTTGAGGATGAAAAAAATCTCTACAACAAAGCTGTTACAACATGCCAATATTCACCATCATATATCTTCGATTAATCTTCAGCTTATATGTGATCATATCTTCAGCCTCATCTGTAAATATGAACTCAGAGGTGCAGTAAAGTAAGTATAGTAAAACTGTAGCCAGGCAGGGCATATGAGATATGAGAAAAATACCTTTGAAAAAAGTCTCTTTGGGTTGCATTGAAAACCTTCCCCCTGAGCACTGACATACATAACATACTGACTAAACATACACGGCATACTGACTTTGAATCTTAGTGCTTATTCGTATCTTATAGAAAGCACAAGATTCTTCAAACTTGTATGTCTATGCGTCTCATAGTAACATGGAATTTTCCTCTGGAAAAAAAAAGGTATAACATTAAAAATCAGGAATCCTTTTTCTGGTCTCAAAAGCTGAAGGAGAGCACTAAAAGAAAGAAGTTTGCAATGTACCTCCCCCAAAATAAATACAGACAAATTGAGCCAAACCTTTCTAAGTTTAGTCGTAACCAAATCACTGATTGCCACATTAATACAGCAAAGATATCTATACCTTTGGACCCAAAGCAAACAAGATTCCTCATAATTTTACACTCCTGGAGTTGAAATGCTTCAATATTAATTTCAATATTAATTACCAATGACATGCTGAAGACCTTGTAAAGAGAGGTATTCAGTCAGGACAACTGTTTATACATTGTTGAGGTGCAGAATTGTTTCCTAAGAACCAAAGGATATCAGCTCATTACTCTGCCAAGAAGATTTTGACAGGAACTGCTGAGATCTGTCCTATCAAAACAATAATCTATGCACAGAGGGACTTTACTGACAGCTCTTCTTCTTCTTCTTCTTGGAATGCAAAATATTTTCCTTGGTAATAAATATCTTCTATCCTTCTACTTGCCGCAAAAGAAGTATCTTTTAGCAGGAAAATACACCACCAAAGCCTTTCCAGCCCAAACTATTCCATGGTTCTCTGTGGAGAGAGGGGAAGGCAGAGGGGAAGAATGCTATCATGTCAAAACCAGGAGACTGCAAAGGGTATCTCCCAATGAGTCAGATCCTGGCAGATATTCCAGCATCTTCTGGAGCTGAAAAAGTGGATGTGTCACGTCTTCAAACGCCCCTTGGTTGCTTCTGGTCTCCTCTGTTGTACAGACCTTCAGGAACTGAAGATGTCTCGGTTTGGAAGACAGGTATCTGCTAAGGAAGGCAGGAACCTCCCTTGAAATGAAAAGAAAAATACAGGATGCCCTCCCTCCGAATTATTATAATTTTGAAAACAAGGGGCTCTCAGGCAAAGATATGGGGATAGGAATAACAGTTCTTTACTAATATATATGGCAAGGCAAACAAACAATAATAACTACAGGAGTTGGGACTCCTGGCAGCCTTCTTGGCTGAGATGGGAAAGGTGGAGGAGAGGCGGTGCCTCACAAACCCCTCAGCTGGCACTCAGTCCCGGAGCTCCTGCAGGGCTCTGAGGAAAACAGCTGGAATGGCAGGGATCAGCAGAAATCCCGGGCTGGTGGGTGAGATGGGTCAGCACGTCCAGGGAGGACAGGGGGTGCGAGGCCCACGAACGAAGAAGAAATAGCAGCTCCGTCTGGGTGATGGCAAAATCTCCCCCAGCAGAAACAGCTCTGAGCCAGTGTCCCGCTCTCCAGCCGAAGAAAACCCAGCTAGCTTCCAAGTGCCCCCGCCCTCCCTTTTACCTGCCTCCCCCGTCCCCCCTGGGCCCAGCCCAATTCTTTGTCTTTATTAAACACACAAGAAGTACCAGCCATCAGGTATCACCTGGGGGAAAAATGCCAATAGGTGAGAAGGAGTAAAAGGGAGGCCATGTAACCCCCAACAGAATTACTGGTTTTGCTCTGTTCTGTTAATGACTTTTAAAAAAATTATGGATTCCTAGCTGCTGCCAGGAGTGTTTTTCCAAGCAGTGAGTTCCTTGATTTGTCCCCAGGAAAACTTAGCTGCAAGTGTGAAGATGAGCAACGTGAGGGAGGTCCCCTTCTTTGTGATTGCTTCTCATGTTTTTCTCTTGCTGGTACATAACCTGAGAAGGCACTTCTCAAGGGAAATGGATGTTCTCACCAACATCCATGATGTGGACACAACACTTAAACACAAACTGACCTAAGGAAGGAAACATTTCCAGCTGCAATTGTCCCTTTTTTATTGTGGCCATTAAGATGATAGCAAAAAGAAGTTTAGAACTAGCTTCTAAAATATGAATATGGACCCCAAAATATTTCATGAATAAAAGCAGACACAAAAGTATCTAGGTATAAAATTTGACTTGAATTTGACTTACTTTTCTCAAATTTTAGGCCAAAATATATATTTTATTTTTTTTTTTGTAAGCAAAAAGTGCATTGCTATTTAGATGTGCACAGGAAAGAGCACTGCCCATGAGGATGATGTTGGAAAAGTTTATTTCAGCAGCATGAATTAGCAAAGCAGAGGGAAAAAGAGATTGAGAATATGTATGAAACTCTAGGGAAATTTTGGAAACTATGAGAACTAAGTAATAAAACAAAACTGAATAGCTTGGGTAAGGTAGCAGTCCTTTAGTCCACATATCTGCCTCCTCTTCTATTAAAAGGTTTGCTCAATTCCTTCTCAGATTTTCAGAGGTGAAATGCTTTCCATAGGGAGAAACTGAACTGATTGATCTTCGTTTCTTTTAAAGCTATCTTAAACGGTCCTTTGAAGTTTGCAAGTCCAAATGTCTCCTGTTTCCTTCCGGAAGGTCTGAAGGATTTGGGAAGGTGAAGAAGCAGGTCTATAATTAAAATGCAGTTGATGGTAACTGCCCTCTTTTGTGAGCATTCTTGGGCCACCTCCAAATTTAGATGCTTGAAGAGAATTGTTCCATTTTAGTCCTGCCATAATTCAGATGCCACCATTGCATAGCAGAAGGGAAGGAAAAAAAAATCCAGGGAGCATCCCCTTTTTGACCACAAAATATCAGGGGTTTTGTTCTAGGTCTTCACTTTACAGGCTAAATAAAATGGTTTTTTATCTTGAAATATTTTAACTTTATTGCTGAAATGTGTGGATTTGAAGAACAGTGAGGAGAACTGTGATGAGAATTTAGAGACATCCTGCTGCTAATGCAAATGTAAGAAACACAGGACAGTCAGTGTGGCTGCAGTACTCCTGAAGGATGTGCAGTTCTACTGGCTTGGAAATATGTCTAGCACCAGCTGCTTGATTTGCAAATTTTTGTCTTCAAAGAATGAAAACTAGGTCTGATAGTATCAAAATATCACAAGATTTCATGAATGTCTGTTTCATTTGGAAATATCAATTTTTCTTCACTTGGAAATGATCTTCTGTTGGAAGTAGTTCATGTAGGTTTGGTTATTTTGTCCAATAATACATCATATGCGACTACCAGCCAATAGTTTGTCTTAAATCAATTATCTTTAGAAATTACTCCTTGCACTAATTTTGGGGGGAGAAATGGGCTCATTCAAGAAGTGTGACCAGAATTTAGTGCTTTTAGATGATTCATTAAGAAAGAATTGACAGCAGGTCACGGGTCCACCTTCCTTTTGTGTTTCTATGAGGAAAAGCTACACAAATGTTACTTTGTGGAGCCAGAAATGAGATAATCTGAAAGAAGTCCCCGGAGATAGTGTCACTAGAGGATAGGTGACACACATTGTTGGGCACAGTGTAGGTGTGACCCTGAGTGCCTGGCTTACACTGCAGACATCAGAGGGTCACAGGCATGTGTTACTCAGACTGAAACCAACTGAAAATTATTCTTAAATCCTTAGACATTTTTTCATGGCAACATGGGTCTAAAACTACAGCAGAAACTGAATTTATTTGTGTCCCAGAGCCTGTCTGCTCCAAGTATCTGTTACCCATTTTCAGTAGTGTATACGGAAAGCCCTCAGGATCAGAGGAAGTCTTTCATTCCTCAGTTCTGAATGAAGAATGAAGCTGTATTTCAAGTGTTTTTCTGGAAATGTGTTCAAAAATACCCACAAAACCTGAGAATCTCTATTGTCTTTCCAGAAGGGAACCAGGATGGTAAAAGAAAGCTCTTCAGAACTGAATCAGAGGAGTCTAACAAGACCTTAGAGATGTTAGACAAGAGTTTGCTTTTTTGATAAATCTTGGAGACAATGTAGGTTATGTTCCATGTAAAGAACATGATGGTTAAACAAAGGAATGATAATTCTTTATTTTATAAACTAGTGAAACGTTTGGTAAAAGTGCTGTGGAAAGACTGAAAGATACTTTGTGCCACTCTTCCATGCAACATTGGTAAGACAATCAGAATGGCACATTACAGATAAAAATGCAAAGAGAGAGAAGAAAAATATTCACACCTTAAGCTGCTCTTGTGGGACCGTCTCCTCTATGAGACTGATAAACGAGAAAGAAGAAAAGAAGCTGGGGCCGGTGGGGAAGAAAAAAGAGAATCAATTTAGAAAACTGTCCTGGAGAGCTCTGACAGGTGAAAGCCAGTGGATTTTTATTCTGCAGACACCTGGAGGACTAAAGCACTTTATCTGAGACAAACAAATGCATATTTTCACACCAATGACATCATCCACTTGTCAGTGTGACACTTCGAATTCAGTTATTTATGAAACAAGCTTGTACTTTCTATTTGGCCAGATGGTGGTGGCAAGACAGGGATGTATTTAATGGATGCAAACCCGTGTTTTCAGCTTTGGGAGCATATGTGTGCTTGTACTTGGAGGCACCACAGAAAGGGAAGTTCATATTATCCCAGGAAAAATGGGATGAGGCTCTTGGAGCCCCTCATGGCAGCCTGGGCAGGAGCCCCAGGGCAGTTTTGCAGGTGCTGGAAGGGAGCAGGACCTGGCACAAATCTGCACAGGCTCCACATGTGCTGGTGAGGAAATAAAATAAACCAAAATAAACCAAATGCTAAGCCAAAAAAAAACGCTGCTCCCATCCCCACTGGGTACTGCAACTGTGCAAGAGTCAGGGCAGTAGAACCAGGATTACATTTCAGGAATTGGCTCAGCTCTACAACTCCGCTGTATTTCAGCTGCTCTTCAACCTTAGTGGTAGCACAATGCAGCATTTTCCAATAATTCTGCATTTCAGAGGGGAGGTTTTCTTGCTCCTGCAAAGATACAAACCTGCCAACAGTTTCAGGACTACTAGGGCTATGTGAGATTTCTTTGTCCTTATTGCTTCCAACAAAAGCAAAGGTAGGGCTCCCCCTTTCTGAGTGATTTTTTTGTGCAAATCTTTACACAGGTTCAGTACAATTATGAGAGTGGAAATGGTTTCGAGCCAATTGAATTAATTGCAAATTGATTTAACAGCTTCAGCCACTGAATCTGAGTAACCAGGGTTTTGAATAACTGAGATACTTTTCAGTGTAAGCAATAAATGCCAGGGATAGAACTGTATTATAGGCAACAGTGACTATGACAGAGCTTTGGATAAGCAAGATTCTACTTTGTATCATGTATACTTTGGCAGCAGCTGATTCCTGTAGGAATAAGAAAGTAAGAGCATGTGTAAACTGCAGCATGACACTATCACTGTGACCTTGTCAACAACTTCAAGGTCATCATTAGAAAATCCTTCTGGCTTTTTGGTGGTTTTTTTGGGTTGGTTTTTTTTTTTGTTTGTTTGGTTTTGGTTTTTTTTTCCTTGATGTTGTTCTTGTTGTTGGCTTGGATATACAAGGGTTGTTAAGACTTATTACAATCATTGCTAGAGAACACCTGCTAAATGTCAAAAGATTCCTGGCAATCTTCAAGCGTTTTGCTAAGGCAAAACTGCGCCTTTTACCCAGTTTTTGAGAATCCAGCCTGGTGGAATACAGGTCAGTCTCCACTGATTCAGGGTACTTCATGATTCTGATTCTATGACTTGATCATGCCCTGAAGCAGAAGCATAACCACTAGTGGTATTCAAACATATTTGCCCTCCAGACAAATTTACCACTGTCTAAAATGATCCATTTTTGTTTCCTGGGATTCCTGATATATTTCATACTTTGAATAAGGACCAGACCCTTGACTGAAGGCAGCTGGCATTGCTATAATTGCTTTGCTGAAGCTGAGCACTTAATCAGGTGTCTAAACTCTGCCTAAATGTTTTGGGAAAAATTAAATTTGACTTGTGAAATTTGTCCTAAACAAACATGGAGAAAGAACCTTAAGTTCAAGTTTCTAGAGGTTTTTACTGAAAGTCACCATGTTTCTCCTTTGGCTGCACTGCAGTCTTCCTCCCCTACATCACCATTTTATTTTCAGCTCAGCAATCCTTTTTTTTTTTCTTTTTCTTTTTCTTTTTCTTTTTCTTTTTCTTTTTCTTTTTCTTTTTCTTTTTCTTTTTCCCTTTTTCTTTTTCCCTTTTTCTTTCTTTCCCTGATCAATTTACTCTGTTAGCTTTTCAAGACTCAAATATGACCCCTGAGTGAAGGCAAAGCTGTGATTCAAATCAAGGGTTCTGTTGACATTATAATCCTTAGGAGCACAGCTGGAGCATTTCATGAATGGTAGCAAAGACCCTCCATTGATTTACTGCTTTGGTATTCCATCAGGAGTCCATGTTCTGTGTCATTGGCTGCAACATGCAAAAAATAACTCAGTGAACTTCTAATCAAGGCATATAGCTCCTTACCTATCCTGTAAGAAAGGAGCTGTGCTATATGTGAGATGCTGCTGCTGGTTTTATGGATTCTCCCCTATTTTTATAGCAGGAGGGCTTCAGGCTGTAAGAAGGTCCTGTAGGCTATAAACAGGATAAACACTGAAGTTGCTCCCTGACCCTTCCAGCAGTGTGAGATGGCAGGAATTTTCATGCATCTCCCCCAAGTTGTCTCCAAGTTCCTTTTCATCCCAGTCTTACAAAAACCTTTCTCAGCCTCATCATCCCTCAAGCAGAAAAATACTCATCACAGCAAAACAGGGCACCACAACTCTACTTTTGGATATGGAATAAACCCTTCCCTTCCTGCAGGGCCGGTCCCCAGGCACACCATGCACGAGAGCAATTTGGGAGCCGTGCTCTTTCTTGTCTCGCCCCTCGTTCCCAGGCGGAGTGCGGCCGTGCTGCCAGCCCCCACTGACCTGAAGATGAGAGTTCCCTAGATAGTTTCCAGCTTGCACCGCTAGCCCCACTGAACGAATAGCCTTCGCAGTATTTTTGGGGTGGTGAGTCACCACAAAGTCATGAATGGCCCCTTAAGAGACCATCAAAAGCCCCCTGGTAAAAGGTTTTTGTTGTCCTTCAATACAGTTTTCTCAGTTCATTGTCCAAACAGAGAGTTGGGACTTAAAAAGCAGCAGATAACAGATGCAGCCCCTGATCTGATACCATTCCTGGTTATCTCAGTCTGCAGCAACAGCCAGAACAGTCACTGCAGGGGCTGCCAAGGTGCCAGCCAAGATCTCCACTTGCTCACCTGCCTGCTAATTCTAGTGGTAATTCAGGCAGATACATGTCATGGAAATGCCAAGGTTTAGGGATGAAGGTGCCTTGGTGTGTCAATCATATTTTCTCTTTTAACCTTCAGGAAGTGCTTCATAAACTTTATTGGTCCTCTCAAAAATAACATCAAGTTGCCAGGGATTGTTATCACAGTTCCTTGTACCTCCAAGTGTGATGAGATTCAATGATTTGGCAGGACCAGAGAAAAACTGATGCTGATGCATGGTCCGGATTTTAAAAAGGGCTTGGAACAGCTGTAAGTTCTGGAGTTGTGAGTGTTATATTTGGACAGAAAGACAGCTGTGACAAGGAAAAACGGCATATGTTCATTTTTTGTCTGAACACGTGGCAGGAGACACAGCGCTTTAATAGAAAGTGTTGCCTGTTTACCTTCCCTCATCTCTAACATTTGTGTTCTTCAGGCACCTTCACTGGGCTTCAAGCCTTGGTAGCATCTGAGTTTCAAGCTTTCCATCTCTTACTGAGCCAGAGGTGCAGCTGGTCAGGGCTCTGCTAAAGCCACCTGGTCAAGACCTGCCCAGATGTCTGTTGGCACATTCAAGAGCCCAGTGACAAAAATCCTATTGAATAATTTTTTGCAGGGTTTTGTCTGACCCACACTTTTAGGACTGAGTACTCCAGGAGATGGATCATGGCAATAGGAAAATGTTCTGGAATTGCCCTCCAGTGAGTAAGGCTGGGTCCTAACTCAGCAACAATACCTCTCTGGAGGTGATCCCCATACCACATATTCTCAAAGTGGGCCATTAGAGACAAGAAATAAGTCAAAGGAAAGCTCAAGACAAAATTTTTGAGCCTGGAAATCACACAGGGCAAGCCAGACCAGATCTCTCCTGAATCAGTTTCAGTGCTGCAGGGTGACAGGACAGGTTTGAACACTACGAGATGTGCAATTCTCCTGACAGAATTTCCCAGTTTAACTTCCCAGGGTGGCTCTGTATTTTGTGAGAAGCTAGAAAAGTTTCTCACAGCACCAGGTAGGACCATAAGAACAAAATTCTGTATGTTTGTGGACTTGTAACAATTTAATCCCCGTCAACTTACTGTGAGCAGCTGAGTGGAGAGAGTGGCTAAGGACAGAAAGGTTGGGTTGCTGCTTCATGATTTAGCTGAAAACCTCTCTCAAGAACTGCTCAGTACATTCCTCCTGAAACTGTGTAGCTGTGGTTTCTCTCACAGGCATGAAGAGGAAGAAGAACTCTTACTACAGCTCTCTATCAGAACAACTGAAAGTTTTCTAGTCCGTGTACGGATAAAGACTAAGCGCAATGAAGCCATAAAATATTCCAATTGTTGCTCCTTTGAAGGAATATCTTAACATTGTTTTTTGTCCGACAAACTAAACATTCCATCATATTCATTTCTTTTAGAGCCCTGATTCCAATTTAGTGAATAAAGTGATGAAAAAAACCCCAGGAACTGATATTAGCAAAGCAATGTCATGCAAAATAAAGAGAGAATGAGGTTTATGACTGCATTTTTGGTGGGGCTGGGGTTATCCAGTGGGAGAAATACTACCAAAATCCAGTGAGATATGGTTACCAGACAGGAATCCCAGGAGATTCTGTTACTACACAGGAATCCCATGAGACAGTATTATCAAGAAGGAATCCGTAGTATTCAGTTCACCAGTAATATTAGATTTTTAGAATTAAATCCTATGGTGTCTTGTTTTATAAGAGTTGGCATAGGAGGGACAGAGAAAAATGCAATGGAAGAAAGATGCCTCTCTGGAACCTGAGCTGGGAGCCTTAATTGTCACACTGATTTCCAGCTCAAATAAAACATCACAAATTTTTCCTCATGGTCCAGAGCTATTTTTACTCCACATGATACAAATAATTTACTAGTGAAACATATATTTTTTTTCCTTTTCTTTTAAAAAATACAGATTCAAGCATTAAAATGCCAAGGCATTAACACCAACATGACTATTTTTGATTGGTGTAAATATCTTCTGGATTTATTTATTTGTAATGGGTTTACTTTTGTCATGAGCAGTACTATTTTGTTAAAAATATGTGAAATGGCTGTTTTACATCAGCACCAAGCAAGCTTGTGAGCTGTTCAGGGCAGTGCCTTACACTGCAGGACCTTGTGATCCCTCACACTATATCCACAGCTTTTGAAAAACATAGAAATGTTAGTGAATTGTTTTTCTCAGTAGTTTTGTTTTGGTTTGGTTTTGTTGTTTTTTTGTTGTAACAGTGACACAAGAAGGGACTGGACATTTGTTTCAAGAAGACCTGATTTAATTTCACCCTCTCTCAGGAGTTTGGCCATGACATCTGCGAGCTGTGAGAGCTTTCTGGCAGTGATAAGAGAGGGTTCTCAGAAAACTGTTGCCAAGATGGCCAAATGAGGAGACCAAGGCTTGCTGTTTTCACCTGATCACAACAGGTAAGTCTGAAAGCTTATCATCTTTTAAATAAATGCACCATTTTGCCTGCCTGTATCACGATACATCTGTATCAATATTTAATCCGATAAAATCTGGTCACGGACAGAAGTCCCTTCAACATAAAGAGTTTAGTGTGAAAAGACAGATCAATTTTGTGATTAGCTTGAATAAAGGCTGAGTATGTGTTAAATTAGGATCTGAAACCAAATTCTAGTTGTACTTTCAATAAATCTGTATTTCTAAATAGGTCCTTTCAGAGAGAGATCCCCATGTTTTGGCAGATGAGGGATACACGCAGTGGGTCACAAACTCACATGGCTCCACACAGTTACAAACCTGTCAGGATGGTTCATCTCTCCAGAGTTGATTTTATGGACAAGGGAGGCAGAAAAAGAAACGACTTTAGGTGAGTAGTGAGAGTGGAAACCTGTTGAAACATGCTGGGAAATTTTAAAAAGGAAAAGCCAACAAATGTGGGTGCCATGGATTGAGACCGAAAGCCATGAAGTGGCCTTGCAGATCCGCGTGGCTCCAGCCCTCGGTGTGACACACAGCCCTGCACCTTCCTGGCTGTGCTGGCAACAAAGGTGTCACCCGTAGGTGTCACCGTGTCAGGTAATTCCCAGGGCTCTTTGAAGCTGTGGAAGGGTTTGTCCCTGACATTCAGCTGTGCTCGCAACAAGCCAAGTTAAAAGAAAAGGAGGTGGCAGGAAGGAGTATAAAACTCAAGAGGCATTAGCCTGTTTGCTGTGTTTGAGAATACATCTGCTTGAGTGCCTGTGAACAAGAAAGCCGGTGGAGCTGAATAGCAGGCTTAAGGAAAAGTCAGTTCAGCTTCAGAAGAGGGTGTACAAACACTGATCAGATCTTAGCCCTAAAGACATAATTAAACAATGATGGGAGCATGGAAGACCTCTGAATGTGCTAAATGGACCATTAGAAAACACAACACCTATAGTGGGGATGTTGGTGACACAGAGGTATGAGGAAGATTACACATAAAGATTACTGGCAATGACAGATGGAGAAGTTACTGGACCCACACTTTGAGAGATGCAAATCAAAACCTCTGGTGCTTTTGTGGTAAGGATTTCAAAGCCCCTAGGTAATGGTTTGGGGCCATTTGTTCACATATCTTTACCGTGGATGCTAATGGATTTGCAATCCTGGGGACAAGAAGATTGTGTCATCCTACGGTCCTGGGGCAGCTAAACCTCCCTCCGTGGTCTCTGTGAGCAGCTGAGGCATCCCACACTGTTGCACTTTTGGCTCAGTGTATGACACAAACCTCTGACCAGAAGCCTATGGAAATTTTAAGGGGGAACATAACCTGTGAGTGAACCTACAATTCATTCTCCATGCGCAGTGAACATTTTCACGTGTTGCTACAAGACAGAAAAGTCAAATGATGGAGTTGTCTGGGAAGGATTAGCAAAATTAGTACATTCAGCATCAAGCTGAAAGCCAGGACAACAGTTCATGGATCTCTTGAGACAATCTGTCAGGGAAATCTCACCCGTATTCATGTAATATTTCACAAAGTTTGTCTCATCCTGCTTAACTAAATATCTTCTTCTTGATAACATGTCCTTTTATTTGCTTGTACTGCAAAGAAATAATTATCATCTTCCTCGTTTCCCACAAATAACCTTCACTAGTGTCAATCTTACCGGCAGCACCTCCTGTGCTTCCCTACAACATGTATTTTCAAATCTTGACTTGGGAGCCACCAGTTTTGGTAGGAGTGGTGTTTTTGCAGAGAGACTTGGCGGACTCAGACAGAGTTTTGGAGCAGCCTCCATGGCAAGTCACAGGACTGAGACTTGGAGCAGAAATCTGGTCCTGAATTTGGTTTGGGATTTATTGCTCAGCAACTTGGAGCACAGCGAGTCTGCAGCTAGATCTCTAGCCATAACACACCAGCAAACAGAGCAAAACTGTCATGGTAACAGTGACACAGAGCGTGCTGCAATGGCACCCTGGTCTCCAGAGGGAATTCCTAAGTGGTACCACAGTAAAAATTATGGCTAATAATAACCTTAATAGTAACTATTGCAGCTTCTAATAATAGCAGTGATTATTTTTATCCTGTGACAACAGCAAGATATATTTGGCTGGGATTTGGCGATTCCAAATTGCTCTTTAAATGTGTCTGGCAGATTTCTTTGTGACCTTCTTGTTGAGGTGTTGCAGCTCCTCCAGCAGCGTAGGGTTAGCCCATGAGAAAAGGTGTTGTGCATTTTTTCCTCCGCAGGTGATGGAAATGTCATTCCCTTATCCTTGTCACAGAAGTTTTAGAGATATGTAATTTATAATATTATGCAAATTATAGTAATATTTAACTCTGAGTAATATGCAACTTTGTCGTTAATGGCAAGTACAGTGTTGGTAATGCAGGAGTAGAACCACGGCATGGGAGTCCCAAAAAGGGAAGAAAAGACTTCCTTTGGAACTCTTGGAAGAAAAGTCACTTTGCCAACACAATCAAATTATGATCCTTTGTATTTGGGAACTGACCCTGCAGCCTGCATCCATGTTGAAAGTACCAGGGAAATTGAGACTAGGTTGCAAACCATCCCTCAGGCTTGGTAAAAAATGGTGGCATTTTGCTGCTAATTTGATGATCTACAAGGGTATGTGTGAGGTTTGTTCCTATGGTTCTGAATTATGACTGCACGTACACAGCTGGTACAGGAAAGAGTTTGGGGGTAGATTTTTGGGTATACACTCCTCAGCTTGCCTCCTGTGGTTTAGATAAACTACTGTGATGACAGAGAGGGGTGGAGAGAAACTTTCTAAGTTCTGCCAAAATATATTGTATAACACCACTTGCCAGCACTGTTCTTTTCCCCTCTCTCCTTCATATTCTTAGTTTTGCAGCAGTTGCCCCAGTCAGTGTGAGAAAGAGCAGGGAAGTTTCAGAGGGAAAGGAAAACATGAGACCTGACTGTAGGTGTAACGCGCCTCCGTGCTAATGTTAAGAATGACACTTCTTGCCTCTTCAGTACTCATAGTGAAAACTGTCACTGCTACCAAAAATAGCATTTTATTAAATTATTTTTGCAGCAGTTCAGTGAGGACTTCCAGGCAAACAAACACGGGAACTCTGAGAGCTCCCTGGCTCCTGCTCACTACACCTTCCAGTGCCCAGGCTGTGGGATTTTTATTGGGCCCACAGTTCCTCACTCCCTAAAAAGGGGTTCTGAGCCAGTATTTCCATCTACCCTCTTAGCCTCAGGTAGAGCCCACATCAGCAAACATCCACCTTCCCTGGAGTCCTTCAGCTGACAGGATCTTAAGGATTGCTCTGATCTCTCCAAGGCTGGCTCTGCTTTGATACAGAGCTCTAGCTGCCAGAGGTCCTGGCATGACGTCTTGAGCATTTTCAGCTGCCCTCCTTCTGCAACTCAGCCAGCTGCTGATTTTTTCCATCCTGTTTGTGGTTTGATTGTAACTGAACTCTTAGAATGATTATTTTTTTTCCCAGAAAAAAAATAATGAAAATGATAGTGATAATATATATGGTGTTATAAGCAATAGAGATGGCATTTTACAGTAAGAACTATTGTGCCATTATTATATTACTTTGCCTTCCAATCCAATAAATGCTCATAAAGACTCCAGTGTTTTTTCTTTTTCTGAAATCCTACATTTGAACTTCAAGTGACGAGTAGCCTACTACTGTGCTGGTCCAGCAGCTCTCAGGAAAGTTAATTTGCAAATTAAAAAGTGGAAAGGGGGGGAAGGGGGAAAGAAGGCAGATTAATTTTGAAAGTATGTTTTTTTTAAATGACAGAATCCTTTCTCACCCAATACTGGTATCCAAATTTAGTTTTCAACCACTGAAATAAATGGATACTCTGAAAACTCCAGGTAGTTTTGTAACACCTCGTTCCAGCATTATGAAATTTCATTAGGGGAGCAAAAAATATTTGTTTCCCTGTTCCAGAGCAGTGCTGGATGGCCATGAAGGCACTGAAACCAGCCCCTGTGATTTTTGCTTGACTCTTTAAATACAGAATAAACTGCATGTAGTGTGTCCCTGGCAGATCACTGGGAGCACTGCTGGGCTTCTTTTGTGGAGGAGGGTGTGCTCCAGGGGTTATTATAAGACTCTAAGACTTTGGGGTTTGCAGAGCTTTTTCTGGCCATGTCACTGAGTGGAATATTTTGTGGCTGGATATAGCACATGGCAAGTAGCACAGCAGTGACTGGAAAGCACTGTCTGAATTCCCTGGGCAGGGAGTTTTCCCTTCATTATGTGTTGTTCCTATCCCACTGTCCTGATTCAACTCTTGTGTGCATCTTCCATTCCTGCTAATATCGATAATAACACACATGGAGTTTTGTATCAAAATAATCATCCTCAGTGGGTGTGCTTTGCCCTAAGAACAGTGTCTCTCATAGGGATCAGACTTCGTGCAGCCACAGCTTATTTTGTTTTATTCCATTATTCCAGGAAGTTACATGGAAATGAGCTCAGTGGCATCTTTCATGCAATAATTTACTTGTTATTTCAGGTGTGTGGTAGCAAAGGGAAAATGTCAAGGAAAAAAATAGGACATGCTCTGCTGGGATGTGGCAGTTAAGAGGTTTTCGATGGCCTTGCTGTTGCACTCAGCATTTGTAGGACACACACATTCAGGAGTGACACTTGGCTGAGCTCCAATCAGTGGTGGGAATCATGGGCTGGTCCTGGAAATTATTAAAAATACCAAAACCTTCATTCTGTTGTTGACTGCCTCATTTAAGACTGGTTTGTTTTTTTTCCTCAAGACAATCTTCAACTTGATAATTTCTAGTTTGCATGTATCTCATTCTGCTTATTAGTAAGATAAGCAGTCCCAAGCCAGGTAAGTATCTAAGCTAATTCCCTGGGGATCTCTTCACGCAGAGCTCATTGGATGGATGGAAACCATACATTCTCCTGGTCCAAAGATAAAAGTGTTCTGAAATGGATGAAAATGAATAATCTTCGATTTTCATTGCTGAGAGCTGAGGAGGCTGCATGGCTTCATGGAGCAAATTGACTCAGAGTCTGGTCCTGTACCCTCTTTCACCTAGAGGAACAAAATCAAACCCTGTGGGAAATGTGCTCTCAGAGGACATTTGGAAGAAGCATCCAAAAAGAGATGAGCAGCCTTTATTGTTTTCTTTTGCTTATCATTTCTTAAGGTGCATGGATTAATTCCTGCAATGCTGTTTTTGTAGCTCTCAAAGCTTTATCAGTGAAGTGAGAAAGATGCAAGTAAAAATAGTTAGTACTAAAATGGTTGACTAGAACAAAGCTGGTCTCAGGCTTTGAATAGCAAGGGGAATGAAATTATTAAATCAAAAATCAAGCCATGCTGTCTCTGCTGCCTTCTTGGTGTCAAGGGGATTTTTCTGGGCAAGGATCATTCATCCAAATCTTATTTACTTGTAACTCGTGTGATCCGAACCTGGAGTGAGAACTGGCTCCCATTGTGACCTGCAAGGCCTGTTATTCAACAGTACAAAAAGAATGAGTAACAAAACCCATGGCAAATCCCCTGGACAAGCCTACTGACAGATGACTGACATGTCTGCTGACAAGTAACTTGTTTTACACACTGCTGCAGTATGCTCCTTAGCTATAGAGCTCAGCTGTAGACCTTCTCAGCTTTGCTTTCCAAATGAAGGGGAAGAAAATACATTTTACCTGATATGTTACTGCTGTCATTTGTGGGGGCTGAGAAGGGAGTCCATTGGTCCGACCCAAAATGCTTCAACCTCCCCAGAGAGATGTCTCACAAGAGAAAGCCTTCTAGGGGTCTCAGGCAGTCCTCCGGCCAGTGGGAAACCTCAGCAAGGGGCAGCCTGGTGCTGCAAGTGATCAGCTCAGTGATTTCCAGCTCAGTGATTTCAGCTCTGCTTGCAAGGCCGACTCAGAGACAGAGAGACCTTTATTGCCCAGCAGCTCTGTGAAGGGGTGCCAGGAACAATGGCTCTCTGCTGAACTGGGCAGAAGCTGGGGTTTTTATGGGGAAAAGTAAGGGTGGTACCAAGAGGAAAAACCAATGGGTTACAAACAATCAACATGGGGCACCAGGGCATGGTGGGACACATCACCGTGACAAAGGAGGATGGCCTCCCCCAAGAGGTATCTCCCCCAGGGGATGGGGAGTGGGGGACATGGTTTTGAAATAAACCCATTCAAGGGACATCCCTCCAGGGCAAAGGCCTGGGCAACCTACCTGCCTCCACAGTCACTACCCTCAAACAAGACAGAATTTCTTGAGTAACCTCCATGGTGCTTGATCTTCAAGCTCTAGAGCTGTTACCTGCACATAGTTCATGGCTTGAAGTTTGCTTTTCAAAAAGTCACCCATCAAAACCCTACAGATGTTTCTGGCTGGCTCCATCAAGAATGTCATGCTGACCTGGTTTTATACCTGTTTTTAGGGCTTTTTGTGTGCCAGAGTGAAAGAAAAAGCTGTTGCCACTGCTAATGTCACCGGTGGTATCAGGAAAGCAGAGGATTTGTTTCACAGTTGTGACACTAAAGGTCAACTGGAAAAGCTGGTCTCCTGCATGCTCAGAGAGGTTATGGATTGTACAGCTGTGTCCATATATGTTCTGACAGGTTCTAAGTGGTGCTTTGCTAGGGAATCTTAAAATTCAGCAATACACGTCATTTGCTTACAACAACCAGTTCACTTCAGCCATAGGTAAAAAATGATTCATGCAAGAGAGGCCACATGTTGAACAGCTTGCTATAAACCAGTTATGTTACATTTAAAGTCAGCTAAAACATTTTCACACAAAAAGTCAACCTAAGATACTACTTCCCGCAATAATAATAATAATAAAAATAAGCTTAACAAACACTTACTTTGATTCTCAAAACTCTTGAGAACTCATTTTCTATTATGTTTCCTTTCACCAGTTTTGTTTGGTAGAGTGCCAAGTAATGTATCAGCAGAAGCATGTGTGTCATAATCCGACAAAAGGAAAAAAATGCATATTTTTAGTTTTAAAGTGTTTATAATTTCAACAGGTAAAAAGCACACAGGACAAGGAAGGACAAAATAGCACATGCTGAAATGTCAGCAGCGAGCACGAAAGTATCAGCGTGTGAGCTTCAGCCTAAGAGTGAGCCTAGCTGGGAATAAATGTTTCCGAAGACCAACCATTAGTAACTGGAACCTCCGGAGCATATTTCTCCATCCATGGTTTTAGCAGACTTCCCTCCCAAACTTTGGTTCAAACTACATGGGGATGAGGGGTATGAGGCTGTGACAAAGCCCCAGAACATGTTCACCCCCCAAAATAATCTGTCTTGACCGATGTTTTCCCACTGAGTCCTGCTCTTCAGTAACACAAACTCCAGTGGGGCACACCCACGGAAGTGATTTTCTGAGAAAAGCTGCTAAGCACTCCTTCTGTGCCAGGCAGAAACCAATAGCTGCCTAGCTCTGAGAACTGACAACCTATAAAACCACTAAAAAAGTTAGGTCATCTTCTGTGAGATTCACATTTGAAAGACAGGCAAGCCTGGAAAATCTCTCTTGGCTTCTGGCTTTTGAAAAGGTAACCGGCTGCCGGTCGGTTGGGCTGGCCCCGCATGGCCTGCATGGCTGGGCCCGGCAGGGCCGGCCATGCACCCTGGCTGAGGTTTTCTTCCTCCTGAGGCGTGGTGAATGCGCTGGGCAGGGCCGGACCAGGCATCCACCAGGCTCTGTCCCGGCAGGCAGCTGGGCCCCCATCCCGGCATGACTGACCCCTTCCCAGTGGAGCCTGCCAGTGATTTTCCAAGCAGGCCATGCGAGCTGGAGGTTCTGTCAGCACTGGAACTGGCTGCAAGGCCAGGAACAGCCGGGGCCAGAAGTGGCCGCTGCTGGCCTGGTCCGGGAGCAGCCATGTGGCTGGGATTGCCGGGCTGAAAAATCAGCACTATTGGGACAACAGCGTGGCCATTGCTGCCTCGGCATGGCTTGCAATGAACTTTGTTTGTTTAGCAGCTTTTAGCCAGCCATGCTGCGGTCAGAAGGACAAAAACAGCAGCAGCAGCAGCTTTTCTCATTTCTGGCGCTCTGCATGGAGAAAAATGCTGAGTGGGGATGGCAGGCGGCACAGCTCACATGGTGTCAGCAGAGACCACGTGAGCAGCAGCGAGGGGCACAGTGAGCAATCTCCCCGATGCACAGCCTGGATGAGATCAGCTTTCCAGCACTGCAGAACTCTATAAAATGTGTTTCAGTTGATAAAGCTTGAGAACAAATGAACCTACGAATACCAGTTCTCTCCTGAATCCTGAAAAGGAAAGGGTGATACGTAAGGAAAGCAACATGGGACACTGAGATCAGTAAAGAGAGAGTCAAATTCTAGTTAGGAGGAGATTGACAAGATGCCTTACTCTTGGGCTGAAATTCTCCCTATAAGGCTATGGTGAAGATATGTTTTTGATATCTCAGACTTTGTTTTTTCCTTGTAGTTCATGAAGTGCATGAGAGGATGCAGCATTCACCTGCAGCCCATAAGAAAAGGGGACTTGTGCTGGAGCGTGTAGATGCTGAAAAACTAATCTAATGGGAAGCTTAAACAGAGAGACAGATGAGAAACTTTGCCCCAGAGATGAAGAAAAAAACTTATGTTCCCAGAGATAAAAGAAGAGAACTTTTGGGTTTTTATGCTAGAACATCCTTTTTATGCTAGAACTCATCCTTAAAATGAAATCCCATAACTTGACATGGCCCATGAAAGCAGCTTTGGGAAAGCTGAAAGGCATGGGAGGGACTTTCACACTGCAAACAGATTTTTCTTTCCCAGGAGGCTGATTCACTGTGGCATTGAAGTAACAATGGTTTCTTGTGGAGAAGTCTCCATGGCATAGCGAGAGAAACTCCTCTCCCTACAAGAACATGAAAGACTATTGTAGAGGTGGTAGCTGATTGAAAATCCCAGGTTTTGCCACTACATTGTCAGTAGAAAAGAAAAAAGGTTATGAGGAGGGGAGTAAGTGTTCTGAAGGTTTAATTGATTCTTACCATTCTTTTAGTTCTGTTAATAAAGTTTTCTTTATAGCTTTTTAAGTTTTGAGCCTGCTTTGCCCTCCTCCTAATTCATATCTCACTGTGAGAAATGAGTAAATAATTCTAGTAGGTGCATTGGCAATTTTAGCCAGTGCTAAACCCACTACAGGGCTCCTCAGATCTCCACCACTCGTCCCACCACCCAGTTAAGGTCTGGGTGATGTCTGGGAATGTAATTTCCACGAAAGGCGCTTGTTGTCCTGAGGATGCATGAGGGAGGAGAGCAGCTACAGGAAAAAAGAGAGGACAGTGGACAACAGGAAGCACATGCAGCCAGAAGAGCTGATAATGGAACAAATGCCACTGAGCAAAGAAAACAGCTGGAAATAAAGAACAGTAGTGACAGTAGGGCTGGGAATTTTTGCTCTGGAGCACACCGTGAAAGAAAAGCATGGCGCAAAGCTGCAACCTGGAAAAGAGATTGAGAAGAAGATGTAATAGATTGTCTGGACATGTTCAGACAATGAGAGCTGTTCATATGCAGGGAGGACAAGGAAATGGCTTGCCATGACCACATCAAGTTGCTTGTTGACTGGCCTTGAATCTCCCAGAAGGCCAGCGCACCACCTCACACCTCTGCAGTGATGTTGCAGGAACAACAACCTGTACAGAGCAAACAAATCGAGTGCAGCAGGCAAGAAAGGGCTGCCATGGCACTGAATGGAGTACCCAGAAACTCAGAACTTTCTAATCTCCCAGCTCTTCTGGCAACACCTTCCTGCAATACTGGGTGTACAAGAGCAGTGTGGACACCAGCTGGAAGTGTGAATTGCAGCTTCTGAGCTGTTGAAGCCCTACAGGAGCCACACAGATGGGCACAGTCATGTCCTCTCTGGTTTCTGCTTGGCCAGGGGATGTGGCTCTGCAGGAGCTCCCCAGCAGCAGAGGGAGTAACTGCTAGAAGCATCCACACCCATACCAAACCAAGCCATGCTCTGTCCCCTCACTGAATACATCCAAACACACTGGAGGGAGGCTTTGTTGCCTACCCAGTGCTGTGGCTTCCCACTGCTATACTCCAATATGGAACAGAGCAACATCACCAGAGATAATGTGGTTTTGATCACAGTGAGATGCTGCCAACAGCAAACAGTGCAGGCACGCAGAGATCAAATAGACCAGCTGCAAACAGAGTGAGGAGAAAAGCACAGGGTGCCTCTGGCTGCTGGCTCAGGTGTGGGTATGTGTGTCATGCAGGAGGCAGAGGCATCATGGCCGAGGTCTCCCAGTGAGAACTGGAGAGCATTCCAGGCACTCTTCTCTCCGGGACCACTGCCCCTGCTCACACACGGAGGCAGCCAGACATGAATGGCAGAAAGCATTCCCAGGCTCTGCCCTTGTGGAGGGTGCTGGGTACTTGTCCTCCAAAATGATTGCAATTGAAAGGGGAGAGGGGGGACCTGAGGTGCCTTTTTGCCATGTCTTCATAGCCTGAAAACAGGATGAAAGGGATTTTTTCCTCACAATATCCTTCTCCATTCCCCCTCCAGTACAGCCCCCTATCCTTCCAGACCAAAGGGTCTCAGTGAAATATTTGCCTTCAGAAGGAAAGCTCATGAGCAATAACTTTCAGGAGTTTATTTACAGCAGTTAATAAATATGTATAATTATTTTTAAATTGTGGACCTAGATCCCTTTAGAAAGGCAGACACAGAGCCTGATTTGGATGACTGCTAAGCCAGTGCAATTGAAAAATAATGTTGTAAAGATTCCTTCTTCTTTTCCCTTTTCCTTCAGAATCCATTATATGGGGCTTGAACCTGGGTGTAGACCTGCATTCTGTGGATCCTTCTTTTTTATACTTTAAACCTAGAGGAATTTGGAAACAAGAGCTGTCTGAACTGTGACATCCACATACGCTTTTTAGGGAAGAGAGACAATACAGAGAGGAAACGTTTTACCTGGTTTAATATCTAAATTATTGCTTGGAAAGTGTCCACCAGGAGTGGGGATGTATAGCAGCAGAACATGGCATAATACAGAAAATTCAGAATTAGTTATGGGATGATCTGGAGACACCCGATTTGCCTCCACTACCTGAAAGTTGACGGCACATTGGAACGTTGGTTCCTCTCTCTGGCCTGGACCACCTGACACTGATTTTTGGCTTCCATGAGGAGTATCCTGCTTTAATGCTTTCCTCTGCCAATAATTTCTGAGTGACAGTGTCTGTGTTACAGCATGAAGATCCCGAAGGAAAGCGTCTTCCACCTGTCATTTTCACCTGGTGCAAACTGAAAGTGGTGTGGTTCTGCTTTGCCTCCACCCCTGTGGGGCTTTTTCCAAGGTGCAAACAAGAAAAAACAGAGGGTTCTGTAGCAGCAGGACCAGAGTTTCATAGGTAGCCTGCACACAAGGTCACGCACATGTGAATATAAACAACTTGAAAGCAAACATATGGACTAGGACCCATTTCCATACTTCTCAGAGGGATGAAGGTATTATCCCTTGCTGAGCCTCCAGGGCACATGCCTAACTCATAGTTTGAAGGTGCTTAGAGCTCACACTGCTTTGGGCCAGGCAGAGCTGCTGTCCGTGGCAGTGTGGCCAAACAGACCCAGCCCTGGCTCATCAGCCACAGGCACTGATGCAAGAGTGAAGCTGCTGGGTAGGTGTGTCAGCAGAAGTGCCACTCCTTTTCCTCATCCCCCAGAAGGTAAATAAACTTAATCCCAAATTCACCTGCTGCTGTTTGTGAAGAGCAAATGATTCAGAGTTTGAAGCGAGGTGGGAATCACACTGTCCTGAGCACCCTGGGAAAGGAGAAGGTGTCCAGTACATCCCTGCAGAGCAAGGCAGTTTCCAAGCCTGGCAGCAGCTAATGTCTGCCTGATGCACAGCCTTTGCATCTAGAACTGAGCAACTCAGTTTATCAGGTGCAAGGCGGGGTCTGGATGGACCTGTTGCAAATAAAAAGCTAGTAAATACCTATGTATTTCATATCAGTGGATTTCATAGAATCACAGAATTGTTACGTTTGGAACAGGTCTTAAAGATCATCTCATTCCAACCAGCTGCTACAGGCAAGGACAACTTCCACTAAACCAGGCTGCTCAAAGCCCGGTCCAACCTGGAACATTTCTAGGGATGGGGCATTTTCACCTCCACAGTGAAAAATCTACATTGTGTTGTCTTTGAACACACACAGAGGAGTGAACTTGTTTGAGGCTGGGACAAAACTACACCGAGGAGATTGCAATCACCCCCAAAGCTGTGGTATGTGCATCTCACAAGAAGAAATAAAAGCACATCATCTAAGTTTGCTCTGGTTTAGCGAGGGTCAGAGATTTTCGCACCTAGGTGAGCTGTCATCTGCCTTGGGGCAATTCTCTTTTCTCTCGCATCCTTTGCTGGAACAGCAGGAGAGCTTTACTGGCATGAAAGACTAATCTGGCTTCAGGCTGTAAAGGACTTGAGTCACAAACCACTTCTTCTCCCTCCCCTGAAACCCACTTTCATATTAATTCAGGACCTACCAAAATTGTCCTAATGTCTCCTCACCTGTTCGTGCTGAAAACCTGCTGAGGGCTGAGGCTTAAGCTATGAGAGGTGACAACAAATATGGGATTTGCTCTAATCAAAGTAGTTCTAAACTGATGGGGTCAAAACTTCTCCTCCTTTTAAATACCCGGGAACCTAAACCAGATGAAGCAATTACCTAAGAACAAAGAAATCATGAGAACGCAGCAGCAGCAGCAGCAGCTAAGATTAAAAAAAATAACCATTCCATTTAAAAGTGCAGCAATAGTGCACAACTAGGCAGCTTCTAGCCTCTGGAATAAACTTGTGTCACCAGAGCCCCTGTCAGTATAGTGACTGAGAAGGAGCTCCACATGTCCAGTATTCCAGATTTCTTAAAGGGATATTTAGAACCAAAAGCTTCATCACTGCTTTTGAGCACTTGCTGCCTCTTTAAATGTTTTCGTCTTTATTAAAACCTTAGTCCTTTCCTTTGGTTTTGGCTTTTTTGGGTTTTTTTGGTTGAGTTTTGGTTTTATGGGGTTTTTTACAAGTTCTTTCATTTTTCATTTCTTAAACCTCCCATTCAACAACTGTTTTGGTTTTTAATTAAGGATTTTTTTTTCCTGCATCCAGCAAACTGTAAACCATGTCGCTTGGATACAGCAAAAAGCTGAAATTCCACAGATTTACATAGTCATACATTGTGTTAGGGGGAAAGTGTGCTGGGTGTTCGTTGATTTTTGTTATCTTACATTAGCATTTGTAGGCATTTGAGAAAAGGAAAAATATAAAGAAAGGAGATATAAAGGGAAAAGAAGAAAGAGATGGAAAGAGAGAAAGAGAGAAAGAGAGAAAGAAAAAGAAAGAAAGAAAGAAAGAAAGAAAGAAAGAAAGAAAAAGAAAGAAAGAAAGAAAGAAAAGAAAGGTTGCTGTGATGAACGTAAAATATGACTATCTTTTTAAAAGTTTGTGCTGTCCCTCTTGCTTAGCACCAGTGCTGCTCACCCTTTCTCTTCAAGACGCTTCAGAGCTGTTAAGCACCTAGGGGTGATAATTTGACTTTCAGCTAAGCCGGAGGGCTGCAGCAGACAGCAGTAGGTGGTGATGTAATAGGTACCAACGCACATGGATATATAAATATCGTGGCTAAGGCTGAAGCGCTATGGCTGAGCAGCTATAGAAGAAGACCAGCACTTCAGATAAGACTCCTGGAGTTGAGATCAAGTTCAGAAGTTCTTGCTCTCGGGATTTCCTCTCCATGCAGCCAGCCCAGAGAAACCGCAGATCCTCGGGGAATTGAGCATTAAGCTCTCTCCCTCTTCCCACTCCGCTTTGCTTTCTGGTTTTCTTTTTCCTCCTTTTTTTTTTAACAGTTTTTTTCCCTATTTGTTTTTTTGTTGGTTTTCCTTTTTTCCTCCCCTTCTTTGACCTCAGCATAAAGTGGGAGCTGGGGGGAAAACGTATTTTCGGAGCGACCGGCGGTCGGCCCGTGGCTACCCGCCCCTAAGCCAGGATGCCTCTCCCCGCGGCGCTGCTGCCAGCGCTGCTCCTGGGGCTGCTGTGGCCAGGGGCGGTGCGTGGCCGGTCGCCCCCGGGTCGCCTCCCTGCCGGGCCCCGCCAGCGCCGCTGGGACGTGGCTCCTTTCGCCCGCTCCGTCGCTCGTCTCCCGGCCGAGCGCCGCGATGCCGCCCGCGACGGCGACTACCTCCTGGGCATCAAACGGCTGCGGCGCCTCTACTGCAACGTGGGCATCGGCTTCCACATCCAGGTCCTGCCCGACGGCCGCATCGACGGGATTCACAGCGAGAATCGATACAGTAAGCCGGCGACAACCCTCGCGGCTGGGCAGGTGAGACGTTCCGCGCCCGCGGAACCGCCGGAGGGCAGTTCTGCGGGAGCGGAGCGACCGACCTGCTCCAGAGAGTGGCATGACCCGAAAGGAGGGTGGGAGCATGGCAGACCTCGAGCTTCCCTAAAAAGTCCAGCCGCCCGCAGCAGCGCAGGGCTGCGCCCCTCAACTCCCCCGCGGGTGGCGGGAGCCTGGGGTAGCGGGGCGGCGACGAACCCCATCGGGAACTCCAGAGCAGCTTGTCGGGCTTTCAGAAGGGGCTTGTCGGTGCTGCACAGTGCCATGCTGTCCCCTTGCCGCCGTCAGGCATCAGATGTCGGGACTGCCTCAACATCTGGAGGATCCGCAGTGCCGTGAGCCTCCCCACTGACTGGCGGCTGGGGTGAGCCCAGCTCTCCCCTAAACTTGAAAAGCATCTGCTGGAGACTTAACCTCGTGGCCCCATGACTCTGATATCCAACTGAAACAATAAGATCCAAGAGCAAGGATATAAGCTGCATGATGACAAATGTTTCATTTGCCCTAAGCATACTCTGGTTTATTTTAACCTTGTCTGCACAAGAGAATGCTTAGGGGCAATATAAAAATAGATACTCAGCTAAAAGAAGTCCCAGCATGGGACATAGGGCAGCATGGAGTATGAGGCTGGAGCTCTGTGGCCCCCCCAGAGCAGTACTGGGATGTGGGGATCCCCACTGCAGATGGCAGCCTGTGGGTAAGCTCAGCACTCCCTACACACTCCAGGGCACATCCTTTTGTACCCCTGATTTCTGTGTCCCCTGTGTAGGTCTGCTGGAAATTTCTCCTGTGGAAAGAGGCATAGTGAGCATATTTGGTGTCAGAAGTGGACTCTTCGTGGCCATGAATAGAAAAGGCAAACTCTATGGATCTGTAAGTAGTCACTGTGTGCCTGGGGAGGGGAGTGTGGTCAGCTGGGGTGAGATGTGTGCACGGTGCTAAAAGCTGCCAAGCCCTATCCTTGTCCCCTCCTGGGTTGGGCAGCACAGAGCAGCCCTTCCTCTCTTGCTAGCAGAAGGTGTGCTGCCCAGTTACGCTGCTTACTGAGTTTTTGGAGTGAAAAAACTTCTTTTTTCTTCTGCTTATTATACTTCCTTGGTTCTCACATAAAAACTGTAGTCACCCAACCATGGCTGTGCATCTGGCCTACCTCATAGACCAACAGACCGGTCATTTGCGTAGCAAGACCACAAGCTAGGTTAAGTCCATATATTTGTTATGTCTAAGTACAGCCTTGGGCAGGTGTGGCAATCACTCACTCCATCTCTCAGATGATACTTGAACTTGTGATCAGCCAGGCCCTCACAAGTGACCCTTTATGATGTGATGAATCAGTGAACTATCGATCACTTTTTGTTAATGCTTTTGAACAGTGAGTTCCCATGGCAGTTCAGCATCCTTGGAGTTTGAACTTCTGTTTATGAAAAGGAAGATCCATTAGGAGGCAATACAGACCTTCTTTCACATGAGATCTTTGGAAAAGACAGACATCTTCTAAAATATAGTTGAGGTGGACAATAATAGGGTATATCTTTGCCCATGTTGAGCTGTCCTCTTGCTTTTGAGTTCAGCTCTGTACTAGTGACTGTGATCAGCATAGTTTTAAACTCATTTTCCTGTCTCTCTTTCTTCAGCCATGTATTTTCTATGTCATGTTCCCAAAGTGTCCTCTGAAGAAATTTGGGCTGAGGAAGAGCCAAACTATATCAGAGTTAACTGGGGCATTTTCACATGAAGGCATGAATTATTTTCTGGGGCATTGGTCTTGTTGTGGAGGATTTTGCCTTATATAAAAGCCAGGCAGAATCAGCCACCAAAATGCATCTTTTCTTAGGGATACTGCTGCCTTGGTGTCCTGAGTAAAATAATCCCTAGTGCAGTGTCCAGCTTGGCAGGCTGAGACCTCCCTCACAAAACAAAATGTTGGTTTTTGACCAACAATAAGAGATTACTTCATTTGTTCCTTTACAGATAAGACACTTGCAACACCTGACCCTCTTTGTAGGTACTTGCAAATGAAAGTATATCCCTGAAAGGTTCCCTGCTGTCAGGTCTTTTTCCTGATCCCTTAACTTAAGTTATTCAAACACTTCCTTTGATTTTAAATCTAAAGAAGCAAAAAATACTGTCCATTATGAGTGGCCTTAAAGTGCCTCTTTCTCCTCAAGCAACATGAGAAAGTGCCAGTATTCTGACTTTTCTGAAGCCTCTCAGGCAATTTATTGCTGGTAGGATAAACAGGAGCAATTTGATGAGCAGGACCATGGAACTGGCTTGGGCCTTACCTACCCCAGCTCTATTAAGGTGACCCTGTCCCTCCCATGAGTGTCCTTACCGTCTTTAGGTGTATGTGCCTGGCCTGGGCACAGCATCTCTAATTGATCCTTTGGCTCCTGAGTCCTGTCTGAAACTTCAGAGGCCACTTCAAAAGATTACTAAGTGGAGGGGGCTCACCTGCACATTTGCCCACAACACACCTTCTACACCTGGTAGCAAGAATATTTCCACACCTGATGTTTAAAATTCCTTCCCTCTCATTCTTTCCTTTTCATTTCAGGCCCATTTCAATGATGAGTGCAAATTCAAAGAGATTCTCCTGCCAAACAACTACAATGCTTATGAATCCAGGATTTATCCCGGGATGTACATAGCCCTGAGCAAAAATGGAAGAACAAAGAAAGGCAATAAAGTATCTCCCACAATGACAGTGACACATTTTCTTCCTAGAATCTGAGACATCTCCCTTCAGACCTACCTCAGCACAGGAGAAGATTCAGAACACCTTTGGAGAAAAGAAACATGGTGCACTTTTACTGGAGAGTTTTATGCAGGAGTAGATGTAAGATATTTAAGTTAATTATTTAAATCTGTATATATTGTCACAAAACTTATTTATAGTTACTTTTTGTTTTTTAATCTCTGAAAACAAAACAAACCTCCAACCCAAGGTCTTTCACTTCATGGTGCAACAGTAGAAGTGTTCTGCTTCATTGTTTATTTAATTCATTTCTGAGTTATCACAGGTATGCTGCTACTCTGTGTCCTAAGCCAGGTGACATCCAATTCCTCTCTCCCAACGTTTTGCACTGTTTGTGTGTTGTTGTACAGGTGTGAGTTTGTTTGTTTGTCTGTTTGTTTGTTTGTTTGTTTGGGTTTTATGGTGGCTTTGTCGTCCCCTGTGCATTTTCCAAACCGCTGGGGCTCCAGTGCAGCTCCTGGCCCAGGAGCAGGAGGTGCCTGGGTGTGATGCCAGCCTGGAGCCATACACAATGCCTGATCCCCTTTGCTATTTTACTGCAACGGGATCGATTTACCCCAGCACGGGAGCGTTGTGCTCCACAGCTACCCCATAAATCTGTTTTTAGATCCGCCAGCACTGAACTTTGAATTGCCCTGCAGTCCATCTCCTCAGAGAGGCTGAAACACCTCTGTTGGTTCAGTAGGGCTGGGCTTGGGGGGTTTTCTCTTCAGATCAATTGTGGCCCTTAATGGGAGCTTTTATTTGGTACGATTGCTTGGCATGAGGCTAAAAAGTAACGTGCCTGTCCCTCCCCCAGCGAATGCACTGTGGAACGTGCTACAATGAACCAGCTCTACTTCACTCGAATCAAATTCCCTTTCTTGTTTGGAGGCTACATTCATTTTTCAAAGTGTGGGTTGCTCTATAACACTCCTACGTTTTCTACAAGGGAAAAATGCTTGCTGGTTTTTAGGAAACAAAAGTTCCACAGAAAGAATTTAGATTGATGAAGAGGAATTTAGGTAGGTTTGTATTATTTATTATTTTTGTTGCAGTATTTGGAAGGAGAAATATGCTGCTTTTTTTTTCTGTCTCATTCCCTGACAAAGTTGATTAATTTCTACCTCACTAACTCTCAAAGTCAGTCTTGTAACAAATTCTGCATGGGAGGAAGGTACCCACTTTCCTGCTTGGGCTTAAAGTTCTGGAGGAGGGCCTGGGGGAACAAGCATAATCCCAAATCTCTCTTTTTTTCCATATGTAGCCAAAAGTATTCAGGATAGAGTCGGCTGCATCCCATTTGAGCCTTGTCACGTTTGAGCTATCTTTACCCAGTGGTTTACTTTTAGTAAGGGTAATCATGGTGAAAATATTTGCAGGCAGCTGTCAGGCTACAGTACTATATCGTCATCAAGTAACCCTATATTTTTCCTTATATATTTTGTAAGTGTAACTCATGTCTTTAATGTGATGAAGGAAAAGATAGGTTTCATTATAGGGGAATTGCTAAAAGGGTTAATGTGTCTTTTTTTTTTTCTTCCTTTTTCCCCCCTCCCCTTTTTAAATTTTTTATTTAAAAGATACAACATCTTTGGGGCATCAATATGTTAAGTGGGAACCAGGACTTAGAGAACATTTACAGATCATCTTCCAATCTAAACCAATTATTTCCAACTACACACAAGTCATTGATTGAGCTTTTTTTCTTTTCCTCTTTACATTCCTACACAAAAGCCTTTGTTTCTTTGTAATGGTATAGACCTGCGTGTATCCTCTACTTACACATGACCTTGAAGAGAAACTCTACTCACCAAAGTTCAGCAAGATCAGAGCAGACCAGGACCAGGCCTTAAGGCAGCTGCCCTCATAGCAAAAATAATTAAGAAAAAGGAAATGTCATGCCTAAGGATCTTAAAATATTTTCCTTTTCTGTAAAATTGGGAATTTTCTATACTTTCTGTGTTTTCTCTATGTGAGTAATCATTGTGTATTTATCACCTCTGCCTCTGACAACTGATGATTTTGTTCCAGATTTCAGACAGCAAAATCAGACCACAAAGGTTCTCTCTGGGAATGGTTCTTCTTTGCCATTTTTCACTTCATTAAATCCACAACCAATGGTCTCACATGAGATATGTTCAGAGGTAGTTGTAACATTTAAGTGTTGTGATGAAACCTTGATAACAATGTTACATGGTATGAGTTTTCACCATTTACCAGAATCTGTCTGTAGTTTTATACAGGTGCTGTTCAAGACCGTGGTGTATGTGCTGTGCACACTTAAAAGCATAATAAATTATCAACGTTTACAATGCATGACACCCTAGTATTGATTTTGAACTTTTTATAATGGAATGCATCCTGCAAGGAAAGGAAGAAAAAAATGCTGTTTCACTTTCCCAAAGCCTGAGGAGCCTTTGCACCTTTGCCAGCTACTTCAGTCTGGATTTCGTACTCAGCTAAATTTCCCCCTGCTAAAGCTGGAAGTGGTCCAGGAAGGGCCAGGTCCAAGCTTGGTAACAGGTATGAACTCTTGCAACTGCCACATGTTGCTGCTCTCACTTGTGTTATTTCCCTGTTTATTAACAATGACAGTCTCCAAAATTAATGGTCAGAGACACAAACCAGCTGCAAATTTATGTTCATTGTTAACATGACAAACAAACCTGATTGCCTGATTTTGGCTCCAATGAGCACTGGTTGCTATCTCTGTGAAGTCTGACAGCACTGATGCAAGAAACCTGTTTGGTTTGGGAAAGGATCATTTCAGAATTCATACTCAAGGATCATTTCAGTGTTCATATTCAATACAAATGTACAGAAATCTGAAGTGCTGCGTGACATCATATGGTGAGATTAGGAAACATTGCTTCACTGGAAGAGTGGTCAAAGCTCCCAAGCAAAGTGGGGGAGTCAACTGTTCCTGAAAGTGTCCAAAAATGAATAGATGTGGCACTTTGTGATATGGTTTAGGGGACATGGTGGTGTCTGGCTGAAGGTTGGACCTGATGATCTTGGAGGTCTTTTTCAACCCTAACAACTCCGTGATTCTTCGGCACAACTTTTATATATAAATGCTCACACAGGTGTACACACATGCACACATCATGTCCCATTCCAGTGTCTTCACTTTTATCCCTTCCCTATGATTAGGAAAGGTTTCATAATGGGAGACAATATTCAGCTTTGATTTTTCACACCTTGACAGCAAAGGGAGTTTGTCCAGCTCAGTAAGGATTATATAAAACAGCAATCCAGACCCCACCATACAGATTCTGCAGTTCATCTTCCATCTAGTGATGCTCCTTTTTCTGTTCCTGGAAAGGGGAAGGTGATGGATGAGCTGGGAATACCCAGTGCCCTCACTTTGAACAAGAGCAATTTCTTTCTAAAGTTCTACAGGCTCTATAAATACGTTGCATAGGCAGAGCTTTTATAACAGCACAAGTACAGCTGCAGAGCATTTAATGCTGCTATGAACAGAGTCAGAATAAATAGGCAGGCAGACATAATAATTTCTCATAATTAACTTTTTTGTTTACAATGTTCTAAAAAGACAAACACAAATTTATCACTGTTGGAACTACTAAAATTATAACAAAATGTTGCCAGGGCTAAACATTTTTTTCAGTCTTGGGGATGAAATTTTTTCAATCCCAATTTTAAGACTGGAGGTAAATTCTAAGGCTTGGCAGTTAGGGAGGTGAGATTTCTGGGCAGTAGCTTTGCAGGTTCATAGGACCCGGACTACTGGTGCTCCACATGTGTCCTACCCACAGAAAAATATAAGGGCCACCACAGATGGAACAGCTTGAGACGTCACAGAAGACTCTGGAGAGTTTTCTTCTCTGGCATCACTCATCTTTTGCTTCATTGCTAAGCCAGCTTTCATAGAATCATAGAATCATTGCAGAATCATCATAGAATCACAGAATCATAGAATCATAGAATCATAGAATCATCGAATCACAGAATGATTTGGCTTGGAAGGGGTCTTAAAAGCCACCTTGTTCTAAACCCTCTGTCATGGGCAGGGACATCTTCCACCAGACCAGGCTGCTTAAAGCCACATCCAGCCTGGACTTGAACACTTTCAGGGATGAGCTCTCTTCACATTACCTTTCAAGGCAGTAAAAGAAATGCATTAAAGGTAAAAATCAATTTTAACCCTCCAAAAGAAAGACTGATGGGTTGCAAAATTTCTGAGATCACTGAAAGCATTGCCATGGCCAAGGTTCCTGCTATCTACTGAACATTTATCTGCACGGAACAACCAAAAACCTTTCCTGAGGATGGGTTCTGCAAGCCAGGCAGATTTCCTTCCACCCAGGGATGTTCTAACCTGTAGGATAAAGAGAAGAGGAGCTGTGCCAGCCTGGCTCTGCACCATGCTCTTGCTTGCTAGGGGAAGGACAGAGACTCCAAGCCCCATCCCTCATTTGCAGCCTTGCCTGTTTTAAACAGCCAGTGCTGAGCATTTTGTGACATGTCCCAAGTTGTCTGTATCTGATCCGTGCTAATAAAAATCAGCATGACAAAACACTGCCTTGTATATAAATAGCCGCAGGTTTTTCAGAGCAGTCACCAAGTTTATGGTGCCAGAGTCTGTTCACACTTTACCACTTGATTTCCACCGGAGCCTGTGAACTTACCATGCAAGTGGCCAATTAAAGGCACTCTGCTGAGGGCTGAGGAGGCTTTTGATAATGACCAGCCAGCACCACATTGAGAAAGTTAAAAGGAATTCCCTGAAATGCTGCAGCTCCCTTTATATGACACAAAGTGCTGTTGCTTGCCAAGCACAGATGAGAACAGATTTTTAATGCAGAAAAGCCAGTGTGAATCTAAAAGCAGACCAAACCAAAACCACCCCAGTTCTCCTTCCACTAAATAATCTAAAAATGAATGGTACAGTGCAAAATCATAATGCCAAGCTGTTATCAGGAAACATGCAAAAGAGGGACACAGCACAATTTCTGTTTCCTGCATATGAGTCATGACTTCCAGACTTCAGACAAGAAATATTTCCCTGAACCACTCGGTTTAAAAATTTGATTATTTAAAAATATTGTCTAAGAAAAGAAGTTTCTACCACGTCTCTTCAGGCAAACAATTACTAATGCAAAACAATATTGCTTGTTTACATCATAATTTTCATCTTATGTTCCAAGGCCAGGTTGAATGGGGCTTGGAACAACCTGGGATAGTGGAAAGTGTCCCTGCCCATGAGAGAAGTGCTGGAGTGGATGGTGTTTAGGAGCACAGAATCATGGAATGCTTTGGGTTGGAAGGGACCTTAAAGACCATCTCATTCCACCCCCTGCCATGGGCAGGAACATCTTCCACTATCCCAGCTTGCTCCAAGCTCCATCCAAACTGGCCTGGGACACTTCCAGGGATGGGACAGCCACAGCTTCTCTGAGCAACCTGTGCCAGGGCCTCACTACCCTGACAGGGAAGAATTTCTTCCCAATATCCCATCTAACCCTGGCTTCTTTCCATTTAAAGCCATTCCCCCTTGTCTTATAAATGGAAACCCAACTCATACCCAACATGCCTCTCCATCCCTTCCACAGCCCCTTTAGATACTGGAAGGGGCTCTAAGGTCTCCCTGGAGCCTTCTCTTCTCCAAGGGGAGCAACAGCTAAGTCCAGCCCTTCCTTCCTGAATGCCCAACCAGACTCTGTGAGGTGTGATAAAGACGGTGAACACCCAAAATTTGACTCAGGTGTAGCTATGGGTTTGTAAGAGCATGAGGTCAGGCAGCTTGGGGCTGAACAAAACAAAACGAGGAATGGGTATTCATTTATTGAACAGCCTCCATACTGGGCACTGCAAGAGGCAGGACTCCTGACAGAAAAAGCTGGTGCATGACCAGATTTTAGTTTTGAAGCAGGTTTAACCGAGTTTTTCTTAAATTCCAAGTGCTGGATTGACCTCAGGTAACTTCTTGTGTCATTCTATGTGTGTACATGCAATTGCATTTTATTACTAATTATACTATTTTATTGTGGGTAGTTACAGGAGTACCTATCCTCTATGACTCCCCAGGCTGTGTTGACCTTCACTATCGTTCATTCACACTGCTCCATAGAGGTTAAAGAAAGTGATTTAGTGATGTTTGTACCAATTACCATATTCCAGACTTAAACTGGTTGCTAATCAGGTTACCTCTGAAGTACAAATCAGATCTTTATCAGCTTAAAGGTATTTGGCAAGTGTCAAAGCCACTTGGTAAAACTCGTGGTTTCTGGGGAGCTACTATTTACATACTTTTTCATTATCTCTGCAGCCACATCTGTTTGCTTCCAGTGCCTTCAAGAAAGGTGTTTGTAGTGCTAGCTGGGGTCAATACAGCTATTGAATGTCACTAAGGGGAAGGGTGCCTGTGGGAAGATGATGAGAAGTACCACCAGCAGGATAAGCATCCCTTCGAGACTGGAGAGACCCCAACCCTGTGGTTAAAGATTAGAAGGGATGTCCTGACATGCAGCTCTGACTGACAGCTGCTTGGCAAGCTTGAGGGCTCATCCATGAGGACCATTTTGTAGCTTTTGGTGGACAAACCTTTTATAAACTCTTTCTCTTGGCCAGATGGTAACTGGATCTCTGCTCTGATCCCTGTTCAGGGATCCCAGGCTGGCTCGCAGCAGAGCAGCACAGTGGGATGGATGACCTTTCTCAGGGCTTCTTCATCAGCAAGCCAAGACTGCTCCAGAGCCTCCCCATGCCCAGTATCAACACTAAAACCCAGCACTGTAATGCCCCTTTCCCATCTCAAGCCCCTCCTGGCCCCATGGCAGGGCAGCCTCAGCAGCCAGGAAAGATTCAGCTCCTTCACCAAGAGTGAGTACCTCTCCTCTCCTCTCCTCTCCTCTCCTCTCCTCTCCTAACCTCNCCTACACAAAGGGAATTCTTTCATCCTCACTCCAGAGTCAGAATTATTCACTAAAGTCACACCAGAGGCATCCTCAGACACCTCCTGACAGTGCCCTTGGCCTTTCTGCTACACTCACAACTCCTCTCCTCTCCTCTCCTCTCCTCTCCTCTCCGCTCCAAACCTTTCCCCCTTCTGGGAATGGGCATGTAACACCTCCTCAGTGCTCGCCTTCCATCCCGAATCCCGCTCTGAGGCACCCCCGACGCTGCTGTGAGCAGGAGCTCATCCACGAGGAGTTACACATTAACCCGGGCAATTAGCTCCCTATCTCCCTTGTGTGCTCTCACTCTGGAGCCAGAGTGTCTTTCTGTCGGTGCCTTTTCTCCAATGAGCTCTGAGATAAGGGCTGATCTCCCTGAGCACAGGTGCTGCAGTAACACGGGTTACTCCGGTGCGACGACCTCGGGTCTCCTGCAGTACTTGCTCCAGGAACCTGGGCAGGAATGACCTGCCAATAGCCAGAACTTTAGCTGCAATTTATTACAGCTTTTCCACAGCCCCTAGGCAAGATGATCTTGCTTTTTGCCTTGGTTTTGACCTTCCTCTGCCAGGGCAAGGTGACTGGCACAGTCTTTCCCCAGAAACCCTGCCTATGCCTGGCTTCCTCCACACATTAAGCCCACAAACATCCCCCATCCAAGCCAACACCCTTCCTTCCACATCTTGTTTTGACACATTTACATACTCCTCTTTCGATTTTCTACCACCTTTCCTGATGCTTTTCAGTCGTGTTCTCTCTGATTGCCATCCATTTCTCTCCCATTTCTTCTACACCTTGAACTCTTTTGTGTAGATTTTATTCTGGAGACCTTATGCACCATGTTAAGGCCAAAAACCACTCGAGGACAAAGACACTTAAGCTTTACCCAAGCATTGGCCTGCTGGCCAGGCAGGGTCAGAAAAGCAGTGATGCAAACTCTGCCAACGCAGGAGTGACTTGTACCTGCATCCCATCCTGTGACTCAGATTTTTTTCCTGCAGATGTTAAAATACATGGACTGCCTTCTATGTTCTTGCCAGGGTGAGTTTATTTTCACAGAATCACAGAAAGGTTTGGGCTGGAAGGAGCCTTTAGAGGTCATCCATTCCAATGAGGAGGGATATCTTCAACAAGATCATGTTCCTCAAGGTCCTGTTGAACCTGACCTTGAGAGTTCCCAGGAATGGGGCATCTACAGCCTCCCCGGGCAACCTGTGCCAGCATTTCACCACCTTCATTTTAAAGAAGTTGCTCCTCATATTTAGTCTGAATCTACCCTGTTTAAGTTTACAACTCTTTTTTCTGCTCTGGTCAGTATCTGTACTTTAGTTTTCATCTTCTGCAGTAAGTTCTCCTTTTCAGTTTAGCACAGAGCTTCTGACTTGCCCATATTTAATTTTGACCCATGTATCTCCTTTCCCTCAGTCCTTTGCAATTTCCTCTCCCCACATCTCAGGACTGTAGAGGTGACCAAGCAAATTTTCAGCCAGCCATGGCCAAGCTCAGCCTGTGAGGAGTTCAGCATGTCCCTCTGAAGAGCAAGGTGTACTAGGCACAAACCCTGATGGAAGGAGAATTAGAACACCGAGTGTCTGCTTACTAGCCAGAAAAGCATAAAAAACAGGTTATTCATGCTACATGATAACTTATCAGATGTGATTCACTGGGCTGTATCTGTTTTAGCAACCACAGCATGGGCATTTCAGCACAGGGTTTTTCAGCCTGCTTAGGGTGGTCAAGGAAAAGCACTTAAGTGTTTATAGAGCTATGTAAGTTATAAATATAGCTGTGATAGTCTCATGCCCTGCAGAGATGGCATGCCCTGATGGAATAATGACAGCAAAGTGTGTTTTCATCAGAAAGATATCTATATAGATGGCCATCTCACATGGCTTTGTGTTCAATAGGGATTGATAGTGATTGTGTGGGAAATAATCTGATTGCTGCTGAAGTCAGATCTATAAATGGAAACCCAAGAAGTAACAGAGTAAGCTAAACTGAAAGTCTTTGACCTTAAGGGTCGGAAATTTAGCATCTTCTGCAAATATTTAGAAATACGAGTCACATCCAAGGCAGTGATTTGCTTTAAATTAATTCTTCCTATTTATTTTGTTTGTTTAAATGTACATATAAACAAAGATACACAACTTAAATTATATAATGGGTATTGTAGCTATAAGATATCACAGGCAAATAATTCATGGAGTTGATGTTTTGGATTAATGGTTAGTAAATAGCAATGTGACTACATGGAATAAGATGATCTCATGTAGTTATTCCTCAAGGTGTACTAGACTAGAGCTTATTTGGTAAATGCTGTGATTTTGGAATATATCTTAGTCCAAAATATGGATAAAGGAGTAAATACAAGCACAAAAGTTAATGTGATGAAAGTATACCAAAATATTTCCTGAGATTACAAATTCAGACATTTCGTTTCAGTCTTGGGCTTTTACACTTTTTATTATCAAATAAATACCACAACGGCAATTTGTGTTCACATTAGAAATAAGACTGAAATTACCACACTTCTAAACAAAGTCCTCCTATGCAACCTGGGTGACTCTAATAAAATAATTATCACATATCATTAGGATTTAATCAGGACCCTGTAAGCCTCAGCTTACTCTTAGTCACAGGTATGCAGGAAAATGAACAACAGGAAAAATATATTTAAAGCACTTTGCAAATAAAGGCTGAAAATTCACTGAATACTTGTTCAGGTAGATCTGGTATAAAAAGGAACTCCTGGTATTCTGTGCTTGCAAGTCAGGCGAGAGTGAAGTAGTGACTCCAAAGAATGAGGGAAGGCATTTGCTTGGAAGCATTATTAGTTTATTGTATTATTAGTTTAAAGCTCAGTTTTTAAATAAGTTATGCTCTTCTGCTCTAATGAAGACAGAAAATAAATAAGGCTACAAGTGCAGTCACTGAATGGCCCATTCTTAGAGTTTAATAGTCATGGAAACCTTCTGCTGTGATTAACTTCTCACTCTTACAGAAAGGTGAGCAGATGCAGAAATAAGGACCAGATATAAATTTCATAAAAAGCTATGGGTGTTCATGTGGTTGTCAGAGTTGCAGACTGAAAATTACCACATTCCCTTCTCCTCGTGATATAAACCTGAGGTTTCTTTCCATTAGATTTTTGGAAGGTGACACAGAACAAATTTGCATTTATTCATTGTTTGCGCTCTCCATAAGTTAATTAAGAAAAACACAGAAGCAAACATGCATCTGCCTTGCCAATTTGTTCTGGTTCTATTCATAGGAGCACCAAACATAGTGTCTCCTTGATTGTGCAGAGCCCCACTCCCTTTTACAGGTTTACCAGGGACACTAGGGCACTCACTGCACAGGGTGCTGCGTTAGCACAATTACCTTTGCATGTGACCATCAATAAAAATATTTCTTTGTGCTGGTGGTGGGAGTGCACTGAAGGACATATGCCTTGATAAAAGGGAAGAGTGAATGAACTGGCAACCATAAATCTACATTTAAGGCAGATCCAGCACAGGTTCTTTATACAGGGTCACCAAAATAAAACAGTCACAGATCTGTGAATGTGTCTGTAGATGTAAACATACAAAAACCCACTTAAAAATACCTATCAACACCCTATTCCTTTTTTAACTGTCATAGGCATCTATGAAATTTCTGAAGTTCACAGTTCACAATTTTTTTCAAAATTATGGCAAATCCACTCAGTATTTCTGTTAAAGAAAATGTTAAAAGAACAGTCAGTGTTCATTTATTTTCTATTTGACACAAGCACTTAAAAAATCAAGATATTCTAGAAGTTTGTTTAGCAACACACAACCTCAGGAGATTTTTGTGTCTTTCCCATAAAATTTCTGTAAATAACATCCACTTGGAAGTTAGTGGAAATAACCAGAAAGTCTAATATAGTTTTTTTTAAGAAATAGAAGGTCACAACAGTGTTTGTTGGTAATAAGATGATGTGCAAAAAAAAATAGTCGCTGATGAAAATGCTCCTTTTTTCCTACTAAGGAGATTACAAGGTTATAATTTGTAAAATAAGCATATTCCTGTTAATTAAATTAAGGACTTGGGCTGCATAAGCAAATATCAACCACAGAAGAGAAAGAGGGAGAGGGATGCTGAGTTTCACACATAATTTGTTTCTGGATACTTAGCAGGGCTATGACAGACATTCACTAAGTAGAAAGCAAACATTTACTATTTAGTTCTCCTTTGCAGCTAACACCAAGAAGCCTCTATTAGCAAAAGCTGCCTCCTTTGGCAGAGAGGATGGTTTGTTGTGACATATTTTTCCTGCAATGGCTTTAAAAGAGCATTTGCTGCTAATTCAAAGATGTTTTAACACTGATTAATAACCAAACATACTCTTATGCTTTTATACTATCTAACTTGCAGAATACTTTATCTTGCAGCCCTGATTCAGGTTTACTGGAGTGAGTAGGGATCCTTCTACTGCTTTCACGGAAGTCAAGCCCTAAATTATATGCTGGAAAGGAAATATATCCAGTACATGCCCCATTCCATGGGCATCCCCCTGTTCATCTTGCTGGGATTACATCCATTTCAGACAAAAAGGCAAAACAAGCCCTATAACCCCAAGGGAGTGGGGAGCTCCTTTTGGGATTCATAGCTCAAATCCCCACTCATGTCCTTGCTCCAAACTTGCAGCCTCAGCTGGCTAGACTGAACAAAGCCCCTTGTCTAGGGATGCATTAATGCCATGGCTAAATGTCAGCTCCCAGTGGCACAGCCCAAACAAAGCAGGAGGAATGCTGTGTCATGGCATGGGCTTCGAGCTGGCAGGGCACACCAAAAACAACAAAGCCACTTCACATGAGGTCCTGCAGGAATGTGTTCCTTGGAAGGAGAAGGGGGAGAGAGGACAGGCACACTTGGATGGGAACTGGCAGTTTGAAAACCTGCCTAAATATATGGCCTTTTCCTGTTCTTTATGCTTCAAAAATTAGAAGATTAAATGTGAGATTCTTTAATTTATGTGTTTATTAAAAAAAAAAAGTTGCAATGGGTGAGCCATGTCAAAAAAAAGGTATTAAAAGTCTTATTTAGATAGAGATTTTAGACCACACTGAGTACCACAGAGAGATGAGATTCTGAAGTGCTGTTACACATTTTGCCATATAAATAATGTTTTAATTGTTTAAGTGTCCATCCATTGTATTTTCTTTCTGTCCTGGGGCAAATCCAATGGGGTAATTAACTACAATGCTTCTGACTAAAGGGTATCAGAGTTGAGATGAGCTCAGATGTAGACTCACTGAATTGATAACTGAGATATGACACTTCCTACTTGACCAGAATTAGTATCAGAGGAAGGAAAGAGAGAAAATGTAATGCCTTTTTTCAAAAGGGGTCAAGGGAGGGCTATTAAAAAATACATAAATTAGTAAATAATAAGCACTGGAGACCATGTTTGAAACCCTAATGGAGAAAAAAATATGGTAACCTTTATTTCAAAAAGCTCCTCTAACAAATATTGCCCAAGGTTGAAGAATGACTCTTCCTTTTTGTCTTGTTCTGTGATTATTTGTAGCCAGCTACTACCAAATTGACAGGATCCTGCACTAAACTCATTTTCAATCTAACTCATTCCAGACAAACTTGGGTCCTTTCAAGTCTCCCCAGACACACTCTTCCAGTTATAGCAAAATATCTGAAGTATGTTGGACACCAAGGTTCTGCTTTTAACCAATCCCTAAATCAAATGGTTCAACATGAAAGTCAATTGGAAAGCAGGAAAATTTTGAATTTGGAAAATGATATCTTGTGGAGTAAGCTCCAGTGTTTAACACAACAGTTTTAAATCCTCAAACCTCTTGAGTCAGGGACATGGCACTAGGCAGCATGACCAATACAGCATTTATCAGGGAAGAGGTGGCCAACTCTCTAAATCAAGCAGTGTCTCAATTGCAATTGTATTTTTTTCCCAAGTATTTCAAAAAGCAGTGATGATCATTCCCACTTCTGGGTGAGAACATACATTTTACTTTTGAGCTGTGACACAAAGAGTGTTTGTAACACAGTTTTTGAATTATAATGATGTTTTGTCACTCTTCTATACACTGAAGTTGAATCTAGAAGTAAAAGGTAATTAAATACAAGGATAGAGAGACTAAAATTAGTAAGATTTCTGTCCAAACCAATCCCAGCACATCTCCTTTGATTTCCAGGATACCCTCAGCTATTTCATAGTAGGCTGAGGGCACTCGGCACCACAGCCAAGCCTTCCTGTGCTCCTCAGTGGGGCTGGAACGAGCATCCAAGAACAAATGCTGGACCCTGGCCCCGGTCATCAGCACAGCAGAATCTGTGGGGCCAGTTTGCTTATTCTTTGAAGATAAGTAAAGAGAATATGAATGAAACCATCACTAAAGCAAGGTAACAACATACAATTTGAAGCAAGCTGAGGAAGGACAGTGGCCTTTGTGAGTAATGTGCATCCTGTTGGCTTTCTGTAGAGCCAGGGGTGCAAGGCCTGGTTGTAGCAAGTTGTCCTGGCTTCCAGATGTGCAGGTGCAAATCCTGCAGACATCAAAAGCACTGATGTTCACATCCATTACCTGAGCACCACCCTTTTGTATTTCAAAGGGAAACCATCTGAACTTTCTCTGTAATCACCATCTTGCAACATCCCTTTAATGAAGATTGTACAGGACCTTCATGTCAGCCAAATAAAGAGGGTGAGGCCGGCATTTTATTTTCCTCTTCTAGAATCCCTCACAGCCCTGTTTTTCCTGTGGGGAATTTACCAGGTTTTTCTGTGGCTTCAAGAGAGAAAAGGCAGAGCCAGCAAAGCCACCACAGGGTATGGTGGTCAAAGCTGTGGTCATTAATTGGAAATGCTGGAAGAAGGCCAGAGCTGAAATCTCAGGATAAGGGGAAGCACAAGCTGACAAACCCCTTGCAAGTGCACTTGGCATTTTGTAATTTGCTTATGTGGTTTTCTGAAATTTAAGAAGTCAAATCTTAGCTCAGGGTGGTTGAATATGCCATGACAGCAACAAATGGGATTCAGTAAATTACCCATAGAGATTTGTTTACTTTGACTGATTAATTAACATGTGATTGCTTATTCAAACAGTAGTCAGTGGAGACTTTCCAAAATGAGCCTAGGTCTGTGACTGGAACCTGTCTCAAAGAGAAAAACGGCTGAAATATCTGTATTTAGGAAGTGCACACACATGGTAATTCCTCCCCTTCTGGACAAGTGGATCCCTAACTCATACTCTGGCATTTCTGCTTTGGGTGAGTAACCTGCACATTTAAAAAAGGCTCTGTGTGCTTCTAAAGAGTTCCTGATTGACCACCCACACGAAGAACAATATTTTTCCTCCAGGGTGTGCACAGAAAATAATTTGGTTATTACATTTGCAATGGTCAGTAATCCAGTAGGTAAAAAGGTGTGACTGGGTGCCTCTATGTCACTTTATCTTTTTCTTTCTTACACTACAGTAGCAGAGAATCCAAAAGGGACAGAGGGTTCTGTAGAAAAAAGATTTAAGCCCACAGGAGCCTTAGCAAAACCCACATGAGGTCTAATAAAACCATTGAGAAAGTATTTTGTCCCATGAGTCTGTGGTTGAGAAATTGATTTCAGAATTAGCTCCTTGCTGTACAGCATTCCAGAAAGGACGTTCACTCTTTAAACTCTGTTTCTCTCTTCTGTAGACCCAGAAGTAACTCAAAACTGTAAGCCAGCTGTAAACAGGATATCTGTACACAATATTTCTGAGGTATGTGTCCAGCCTCATGTCCCCATTATGACTCTGAGCAATTTTCAATTTTCTGGCTGGAAACCTGTAATTTTCCCCATAGGGAATTCAGGGGGTTTGCCATAGATTTAATCTCTTTTGATCCATGTTTTGTTTTGATTTGACCCAGCAGTCTGTTTTGCATTATTACATTTCCAGCTTTCCCACAAGTAAATAATCTCAAATCAGTGATAATCTCTCCCATTATTCCTTAGACCTACTCTTCAGAATCAGAACAACATGGATCTAGATTTGGAATTACTGCACCTGCTGTATGTCACAGGGGAAAAAAAAGGATTTATTTAAGAAGACAGAAGTTGGTGTGGATATCCTGAACTATCCCATAATTTTCCTTGGTGCTGAGGACCCAGGACCCACACTGGACATAGCTGAAGGGCTGATCAGGTAAGGTCTAACCTGGTCCCATGGTCTTAGCGGCCATTGGGGCTAACACCATGTCAGGGGACCTCAGTGAGCACAAATCCAGGCCTGGTTTATTCCAAAGAGAATTCAGTCTCCGTGCTCTGATGCCACTTACTCCTAAAAGCAAACTGAAGCTCAGCAAGGAAGGAAGTATTTTCCTTCAAAACATTTCTTTTGACTCAAGCTTAAATGATGTCAAAACAGGCCTTTTATTTTTATGCTGCACAGAAACAAAAGTCTAGTTTCACTGCACTGTAGAGTGACACCCGACAGCCACTCACATGAGCTGCTAACTGGAATAAGTCAATCCTCACTCACCTGTGAAGATCAGTCCTGAGAAGCAAAAGTTAATTTTTTTTCTATATTTGGTCCTTGTGTTTTATTGTTTGACCACCACTTGAATGAGTAATAAAATCAGTTTACTTTTTTACCTCCATTCATCTCCATGGATCTGGAGAGGTGACCACAGATCATTCATAGCTCAGCATTAACATCAACATTATATAAATGCAGTCTGATGAAATATGTAAGTTTAAGCACTCCTTGAAAGCCATGGAAATAAGAAACGTTTAGCTCTGTACGAGCAGTCACTGACTGGCTCACAAACAAGCCCGCAGTAGCCATTTAAAGAACGTTGCAAACCCATTGGACAATGTGCATTTTATTAGGAAAAGGAAGCAGTGAAAAATACACACAGCAGGAAAAAGTAAATGCATTAACTGACTTTAATGCAGTTAAAAATGGTGGCATGGGGAGAAATTCTGTTCCAGAAAGGTCATTCCTTTGCCTCTGCATTCCTTCACCATATTTACATGCTGCTCACTGTATTCATCAAAGGTCTTGGCACGCGTGAAACAATCTCTTTCAGATAGAATGATCTAATTACTCAAACAAGACAAATGAGAGAAAAAAAAAAAGGCAGTTATTTACTTCAGACGTTAGCGTTTAGCAGCTCTTCAGAAAAACCATTTAAAGGACTTGTAGTAGGCAGTAAAACCTCGAGAACCAGGATAATCTAAAAGGGTGGGGATTGATGCCTACAAGCACCGGTGATGATTCCCTGTCATTATGACTCGGGCTGTCCCAACTTAAACTCCTCTCCTTATGGACCAGGTAACCACGAGCTGCACAAAAAGAATGTTTGCACCACGTTTCTCCCCCAGCCTCCTTGTGGTCAATCCCAGCTCATCCTGCATGCCCAGCGCCAGCCCGGGGCTTTCATTGTCTCTGGGACGTCTACACATCTACACGAGCGAACTTTACCTTTAAAGATAATTTCTGCTCCTTCAATATGTTTTTCTACTTCCTGAGCAGCACAGAAATCAGATGCACCAAGAGAAAATTTTGGACTGAATATTGGTAAATGAAGACATAACCAGGGCCATTTATTATCCAGATTTTCTGTGCCTGAAAAGAGAGCTGGTCCAAAAGGTGGATCACTGTGGTTCTTTATTTTGTGTTGCTCTATAGGATGGCACAGTAGTAATGATGTAATCGCTACCAGTAAACGCCCCAGTCAGGCAACAACTCATTCGGCACCCACATTATTGCAGGAAAAAAAAAAAGATACTGGTTTTATGATGATGCTTATCAGTGCTCTGTCATTTACATAACCATATACATTGTCTCAATTAAAAAGAGGTGATTCTGGGGACAAGAATCGGAGTATGAACTTTTGAGCCTCTCTGCAATTTCCCCTACAGAAGTGAACTTTATTTGCCATCCCAGTACCTCTGCGAGCGTGGGAGATTCATCCAGTGTCAGGAAATGTCCCCCGATATCATGCTTGAGCGTGTTCTATTCAATATACACTGTTGTAGAGAGATCCAGCTCGTTTCCTAATCGCTAAACATTTCGTACAGAATGGCAAACGGGAGGTTTAAGGCCCAATGGGATCATTCATGTCTGACTCACAAATAATTGTGTGACACCAGAAGGTTTATTATCTCCTAGCAGGAATGAGAAGCATATTTCTTAACAGGTTCCCACCCTGGACAGTGCAAGCCTTCCTTTGAAGAGTGTCTCTATGGTAATTGAGGTTAATGAGCAGCGAGCGAAGGAGAAACACTGGGTCACCAGGTAGGAAGCCCCCCAAGAGATAATCTAATTACTCTCCGAAACGAATTACTTTCAACCAAAACAAATTACTTTCAATCACTCTGCAGCAGATAAGATCAGTGGAGGGGGCTCAAAGCTGATGACAGCTGGAGACTGAGGCTTCACGAGTTTATGGATTGATCGCTCTTGTCTTTGGTCCGTTTTGTTGAATGACAACGGAGTGACAGAAAACTGGAGCCAAGAACTGAGCTCCCTTTAATTTCATTCAGATGAATGCCGAGGATCTGCTAACTCCGTGCTGTTTGCTGGGTGGCTTACTGATCTGAAATTGAAAAAGCTAGAGCCATGTGTGTCCACAGCTGTAACAGGAGCAAGCCTCTCTAGAGGAATAAATATGCAGCCTGGGGGACTAAAAAATACAATCCTTGTGCATCTTGTTATGTGAGAAAGGGAAAACGTGGCATTGTTGCTTTTTTTTTCATGCTTATAAATATATGAGGCAAAATGGAGCCTTCATTCTCATGAAGGCTCCACAGGACTAACTACAAATATTAATTTAAATTGCAGCTCTAGAGGGAACGTAAGTCAGGCAGTTGGAGTGAGAGCTGAATGATTAAACAATGGGGTTTTATATCTGTTACTTGCTGCGCAAAGGGTTGCCATTGCTACCTGTGCGTGTGAGAAAAACTCATAAATTTGGGGATTACCGTCTTTTGTGAATAGGGGGCTGGTATTGCTACTGGACCCATGAATTGAAAGGTTTTGTGCAGGGATCCGTCACAGTTCTGTTGCTTTCCATGTCATTAGTGTTGGCTACTTCCTTCTACAGTATTATATAGCCGATGGGACATCTGCCTGGCTGAGTCCAAACCACACTGATGGCAATCTGTGTCCTGTTACTCCAGGGAATGAAAAAAAGGGCATCTCCTGCCTTGCAAAGGCAGCTCTTCCTTGAAGCGAGGCTGCAGTGGCAGCCATCAGTAGCTGTTTTGTGACAGGCTTTATCTGCTGGAAGCCTCTGATAAAGAGCAATAGACAGGTCTCAGGGAGCCTTTGCTATTGATTGAAACCTCGGTGCCTCACACAGGGAGAGAAGGATTCCTGCCCTGCTCTGGAAATGTTCTGAAACAGGTTAAATTCTGAATTAACAGGAGGGAGTGTGTGTGTGTGTGTGTGTGTGGTGTGACCGTCTTTGCATGCCCCTTGGCAAAAGGAGTCCTCAAATCCACAGCCCAAGAGTGCTCAGATCCACAACCGAGAGTGTATGAACTGCACACTGATCCATGTGAAAGAGGCACCACGGACTCCACTTTTCTATCCTCAGCACATCTGTCTGCTTTGCTCACTTCATCAACTGAAGGCTCTCTTCCTCTGGTCGTGCAGGGATCTTCGTGGTACCTCCAGACATGAAAGAACCAGAGGCAAAAGGGCGCTCACTTTCAGCTTGAAATGTTCAAGGAATTTGTTTCCAGAAAAAGGAAAACAAATTGAAGACACATATTTATTTGACATAAAAATATTTGGCTTTTAAAAATGGTCAAGTAAAATTGTTCTGACCATTATATGTCTAATCATAGTTGTAAATGCACATAGAAAACATGGAGTTTAATTCATCTTCTCATAGTAAGTCAATATACATAACACACAATAGCCCAGTAGTGGAGGATTCTACATTCCTTACAATATTTGTAATGTTCAAGTAGATAAATACCTTGTGGTAATGCAGATATTCCATTTTACTTTCCAGTAGTGTTTCAGGTTTTATTTCTTGCTGAAACAAGTTATTTAATGAAACGGAATTATTTTTGGAGTAAGATATCCATTACTTGCTCATTTCCACACTAGTCAGATGTGTAAAAACCTAAATAAACTTCAATTACTTTCTAAAGACCATGAGGTTCTTTCCAGGGTGATTTGTTCTGCTTCTCTTACTTTCAAATGGCCTTTGAATTGGCCATTAAAGTAGGAAATTATGGCTGATTAGGATCAATCCAAATGCAATGTTTTGGATGGACTGGCTATTTGAATACCATTCTTTTAGATCCCGTGTTACTTCTGCTTTGTCAGCTAAAGGTTACTTTCAGCCACATTGGCAGGATGCTTCAGTAACCTTTGCCCTTCAATTCTTAACCCCCAAAGTCCAACAGCCACGTTTGGTGGCAGCAAAGTGGACCAGTTGCAATAAGGAACATCAGAGAAAGTTACTCAGTTTCCCAATTCATAGCAAACTGTGCAGCTACACCCAGCTATAGGCTATGCTACCTGTGCTTTAGGCTTAATTTCAGATGAAAATTGCTTCCCATGACCTCCAAGAGGAAGAACAGTTTATTAATAAATCTTCCTCTCTCATGAGCAAAATCATTGTAAAGCTTCCTACATGATTGTCACCAATGTTAGGGATGGAATCTGGGGGTTTTCTGAGAAAGAGGCAAGATATCATTGCACTTTTTAAAATCCAGGTGAAGTAATTCCATGTACTACACAGATTTTGGAGGAGTTGCATGAGAAATTTATTTTTTCTAAGATATTTCTCCAGGATTTTAGGCTCACGATACAACCTGGAGTGAAAGGATAGACTTTTGTTGACTCAGATGAATCATTTTGCTCTCCAGAACCTGAGGATATGTCTGTGTGCAAATATTTACAGCCCTAAATGATTAGAAAACTTTGTACTAAGCTTTTGAGTTTACATTTGCTCAGATTGTTTCACAAAGGGCTTCACTGTTTCAGTCCTTCCTTCAGTATCATCATAATCAAAGACAATGACAGCAGGTGAATAAGCACTCATGGGCTGAATTCGATAATCATTTACATCTGTTAACAATTTATACAGTTCTCTTGGTGCCTTGCAATTCCTAGTAGGGATAAACAGCAGTGTAACATGAAATATATGACAGCAAGAAAACCATGAGTCTAGCTGGCTTCCTTAATTCCCTTTCTGCATCTTTTACTCCACAAGTTAAATTGTTGTAATGTGTTCAGCACATATCTTTATCTGATCTTCATCAACTATTTGAAGCCTAAATTTAAAAAAAAAAAAAAAGAAGCCACAACCATCTAAAGCAGAAATTCCCCAGACAAGTACAATTCTTACCTTTCACATCTTTCAGTCTTAACAGGACTGAGCCATCCAGAACTAACCTATGTAGGGGCAATATGTATGGTGATCTGATTATTGGCATCACATAAGCCATAACAACTCTTCCACAGTTTCTCAGTCAAGCTTAACTGATCCCAGCTAAAACACCACTTAGAGATCATAAGCATAATAAATACCTTTAGTAGGCATTTACTTTGTAGCATCAATTTTACAGTAAATCAGGATTATTATCATATGTGTTTTTGAGAAAATAACTGCCTTTAAGCAAAGGTACAATCACATTTCTGACCTGATTTAACTTCAAGGGAAAGGAGGGATTCAGTGCCTCACCAAACACACAGGCAGAGCTAAACCCCTTTTCTAGCATTCCTTCTTACTTCTGACTCCCAAAAATTGTCACCTGAGCGCCCCTGGCTCAGTGTCCTTCTTAACAATGCACCTCCAAGTGAAAGTTAGATCTCTGTGGGAGAAATTCATCCCAGATTTCACTCAGTGAGATTGTTCCAGGGCCAGGTTTGTTTTAATGGGTCTGTATTGGTCTCGTTGCCAGTCTGCAAATCCTGACTTCCTGCTATGCTTTTCAAGAGTGATTTTGCAGGAATTGTCACTATATCAGGCTGAATAAGACCACCTGATTAATTCTGCCTGTCCAGATATACAGGACCACAGCTCTAAGTATGCACTCTTGCGAGTTTGAAGCATTTCTGGTATATCTTCTTCTACTATTCTATTAAATGAAAAATATTTCCAGTGAAGCTGGAACTTGTTATAAAGACAGCCCTATCTAGTCACTGGCAGGAAAAGAATGCAGGTAAATGCTCCAAGGGTACCACATTTGGCTGAAAAGCTGATGATCTAGATACACCTTCTTCTAGAAAAGCTTTCCTCATGGTTTCCACAAACACATTTTGTTAACAAAGTCCAGGGGCATTACTCCCTAGGTCAAGCTGGAAATCAAAATGTGATCTCTTGGCAAAGAAACCTGCAATTATTAATTTCTATTGCAGGATGAAGGTTTGCTCAAAACATAAGAGAAAAACAGATCTTGTTGGTTTAGTGTAAACAAGGTGCTGGAGAAGCACTGTACCAAATACGATCCCATAAAATCAGTTAAGATTTCTTCTATAGCAGAATTATGAAGGATTTCATAGCACACTGAAAAGATGGAGTGGATGAAATACCTGTAAAACATAAAATAATGGCTTGCAGTGATGAAAAAACCCCACACATTTAGGCTATTTGGAGCAGATGGGAATTTTGTGAGCTTTGGAGCAGACTTAACCAAAAGATATCATTTGACTGTGCAAGCTAAATGTTGATTCCAGGCTTGGTATTGCTCTCTGGAATGCATTGACTGATAGCAATAGCTGAGGAAGCATTAGATAACAGAATGGTGAGAGATATTTGAAACTGGTTGTCTGGCTGTGCTCATTGGAAAGAACCAGCAACAACACACACCAATTACAGTAGCAACAATCTCCCCAGTGTGTTGATCCTCCTTAGCAGAGGAGTTTTAGAAGCAGAACCCCTCTGGAAATGGATAGTTTGGAAAATTTATAAGTACCTGATGCATTTGAATCCTACAAATTCACCGAGGACACACATTATTAGGGGAGAGACTCAGTGAGTGCTCGTCCCATCCTATGACATGCTGTCAGTGGGCGCACACAGCAGGAGCTGTGGAATCTCAATTCTGCACTCATTCACAGCCCAGGGAGAAATATTGTCACCTCCATGCCTCTTGGATTGCAGAAGCAGCTGGGAAGCAGAGCAGTCCCTGACATATGGTGGAGTAACCTCTCCTTGTTAGGCAGGTTTTTTAACTTGCGCTGTGCTGATAAGGCTCTTTATAGAACAAGCTCATTCTCGAATAACTGCGTATCGCAGTGTCCTGTGTCTTCACTTCTGCCTTCCCTCATTCTCCTGACATATTCTTCTCCACCAGAAGCAAGAGAAAACGCTGGACTGCTCTCCTGGCCCTCTGCCATGAGTAAAATAACTTTCTTTTCTTTATCACTTCTGGGATGACTGACAGGAGCTACAGCAGAAACCAGGAACCAGAGGCATTAGCATTGACATCTCCAGCCCTACCTGGAACCTTCCTGCCCTGAGTATTTGCAGCCTCTGTAATTTTCCCACCTCTGATTTCAGAAAAGAGGGAGGAAGACTGACAAATCTCTTCACAAAAGCAATATTGGATCACACTCATGTAATCCCAACTACAGAATCTGCAGGATGTCTCAAAGACATCCCAGAGGAAGCAGAAAGTCTTTAATGTTTCTGTGATATTTCTCTCTTCCTGGTGTAACCTGTACAACCAAAGCTTTCACTATAATATTCCAAAGATATTACGTGAGTGAGAAAATGTGTCTTCATCCTAAAACCCTTCAGTTTATCACATTTTGACCCTCACTCAGTCTTGAGTGACTCACTTATGTATTTTTGACTTTGATCTCCACCACAAGGTAGCCTGCTATGACCAACTTTGACTCATGAGTGGCTTCTTGCCCTATTTCCTCATCATTTTTGTGGCCACTTTCCTTAGTGCACTTCAGTTCATTTCAATGATGTAATTATCCAGTATGGCACAAGTCCTCTGTTACCTTTTTGGTGTGTTTGAGGATCTCTGGATGTTTGGCTTTTAATTGCAGCTAATTTTATTCTTCCAAAACACTTCATTATTACCAAAAGATGGACTTCTCGTTCTGCAGAAATTACATTGGGACATTGGAAAGTACAGTGGAAATAAATGATTCATTGCAACAGGTGAAAATGCTTTTGCAATTGTGTACTGTTTGGTCAGGAGGTATTTTTGTTCTGTAAGACTTCCCTCCTGGGTTTTAGGTTGTTTTTCCTATCCTCATAAAAGCAGAAAATTTGATGCTACCAAGTTTCTTTGTTGCAGGAAGCAGGTCAAACATTGGAAATGGTGATGGGATTTACCCTACCAAACATTTGTTCTGCAAACTTTTTTTTTTTCCTGCAAATGCATTTGTAGGAACATGCAAAGGCATGCGTCTTTCTATTGAACTTTGATAAAAGATACCAATAAATGATAAAGTTCAGTGACACGGACAGGAACTGAAATTAAAATCTTGTGTTGCAATTCTTGTATTTTGAATTCAGTGACATTCATTAGATCATTTATCTCTAGCTAAAAATAAGGCCCTGAATCTGAGTTAATAATCTAGGCTTTTTTTCTTTATAGAGGCAATAAAGAAGTGAACACTTCCAGGGTATATTTGACCCATACCTCTTCAGCAGATGTTTTGTGACAGGATTGGTACTATTCAGTACAATAAAGTGTTTGCAGGCACTTACCTCTGTAAGGGACTACAGGATTGCTTGGACAAATTATTTAGGTTGAAACTTTCCCCTAACAAGACAGGCCATTCCAAAAAATTAGTTAAGAGCTTAATTTCTGTTTTAATTTGATTAGACATGAACCCTTTAAAATTAGCAACAGCAACAAGGAAATAATTTTTAAAATCTCTCCAACAATTGTTGGGAGATTCTCCTTTATAGTCAGCAACAAGGAAATAATTTTTAAAATCTCTCCAACAATTGTTGGGAGATTCTCCTTTATAGTCAGCTTTTTCACTGATTTGAAGTATCATTTGGTGCAAGTGATTTGTCCTTTCTATCTCAAATTTTGATCCTCAGAGACGCATGAACAAGTTTCAAGCATCAATTCATTACTCCTTGAAAGAAGCTTGAACTCCTTGATGAAGAAAATAAAATTATCATGATTATTATTCCCAGTAGAGTATAGCAGAAATAGTGATCATAAAATAGCTTTTATTCACTGAGATGCACAGAAAAATTGAGCTAAAGAAGCCTTTCAGATTCATTTCAGACCATAACCTCTGCATGTATGGTGGGTGCTCAATACCTTGAAGAATGCCAGAATGAGTTACATGCACAACTGCTGTGGGGCCCAGGGTTGAAGGGCAGGAACTGCCTTTGTAGCAGCCATGTAATAACATTACAGAGGAAAAAAGAATTAGGGACTTGCATGCCTTAGTATTATTTACTGGGCTTATAATATTATGAACTTCTGTGATGTAAGAAAGACCAGAATTGGTAGGAAAACCCACACATAATTTGGAGGATGCAGCAGGAGACACCTGCATGAAAAATGGTCTTAATCCTTATTATTCAGCAACAATGCAGGGAAAAACTAGGATCTTTTCTGGGTGTTTCAAGCTGATCACCAAAAAATGTCCAAAGCTAATCAAAAGCAGTAGCTGCTTTTAAAATGATTGATGAAATTCAATTCCTCACTCTCAGTGAGTTTGTTATGCAAGACCCTGATCATCCAAACTCAGACTGATCAATGTTGTTAACTCCAGTTAAATACACCTGAATCTGCACATGATAACAAGATATCATCCTACAAGCCTCTGTATTTTTGTGTGGCCTTGTGTATGTGCTCATCCTCACTGAGCTAAGACTTTTTTCTTTATGAAATGACCAGTTTTCTTTTTTGATATCTGAGAAAATTCCTTCAAGTAATCACTTTGGATGTACAGCAGAAAAGTAGGCAGCAATCTCTTTAAATATGTCTGAGATGCAAATAGGGTGGAAAACCCCCAAATGTGTGTGTCTTCTTCCCCGGGGCGAGCTCCCTGGGAGGAACCCACGTGGAAAGCATGAATGCACAGACCAGAAAAAAAACTCTATTTGAAGTTTATATCGGGCGGTTTTACTTCACCCAGGATTCTTTTCCCCTCATCTTTGTAAGGGGACGAATAGGATCTGGAGAGCCCCCCGGAGCGGCTGCCCCGAGGCGAGACAGCCGCATCCCAGGGGCCAGGCTCCATCTAGTGACACGGCCGGGGATGGTCGGGCGGGAGTCCAGCCCGGAGCCGCGCCGGGACATCCGCAGCCGCCGGTACCTGCCCGGACCGGGCTGTGCAGGGCCAGACCGGGCTGTACCAGCTCCGTGTGCGGCCGTGCCCCGCCGGCTGCCCGAAACCGGGAGCTGCCATCTCGCTCCCCCAGCGAGCGAGATGGAAAGGAGAGCCGCGGTTTAGGCAGAGGCTCTTTGATTACTGAAAAGCGAAATGAAATACAGGACGACCAAGGGCGAAGGCAGGGGCTGAGCCGGGACGAGAAGCGAGGCAGCCTCCTGCCACTGAGTGGGCTGGGTACGCACACGCTCGCCTCCGGTGTCCGTCCCGGGGCTGCGGAACGTGCAGTGCCCCTGGACCACGGCCGGAGCTTCGCAGGAGCAGAGAGCTCGGGGATGCCGATGCGGAGGAAGCGACTTTAGCGTGTCCCCTGCGAAATGGTGTCACTCGCTCAGTATTTTCGGGGGGAGTGACCAATCTGGCTATGAAATGGGCTCATATCGGATGCGGCCGGATCGATGGAGCTGATAACGGCGAGCTATAAAAGGCCGGGGGGCGGCTGCGGCCGCGCTACAGCCCCGAGGCGCCGAGCCGGGATGGGGCTGCGCCCCGCCGCACTGGTGCTGCTCGGTCTGGCGGCTGCTGCTGCCGCTGCCCCCGCGCTGCCGCTGCCCGACGCCGGCCCGCACCTCAACTACGGCTGGGGAGAGCCCATCCGGCTGCGGCACCTCTACACCGCCAGCAAGCACGGGCTCTACAGCTGCTTCCTGCGCATCGGCGCCGATGGGCGGGTGGACGCGGCCGGCAGCCAGAGCCCGCAGAGTGAGCGGCGATGGCGGGGATGGGGACTGGGCTGGGCTGGGGCCGCGGGGGTGACACTGCTGTCCCCTCTCTCTCTGCCCGCAGGTCTGCTGGAGATCCGCGCCGTGGCCGTGAGCACCGTGGCCATCAAGGGTGTACAGAGCTCCCGGTACCTGTGCATGGACGAGGCGGGGCGGCTGCATGGGCAGGTGAGCACTCGCACTGCTGTCCTCGGGGGGATTTTCCACCCTGGAACAGCGGCGTGTTCTAATAACGGGGTAAAAAGCTTCCGCGTATCCGCCACCCTCCTTCCCCCACCTCCCCCGCCTGTTCTTCCTAGGACCTGCGGTTCTTGTCATGGTCACCGCCCGAAAGGCTGTGGGGATTGTTAGAAGGCAGAAAGGAAACGTCGGTTACAAAGTAAATGATGTTTTGCATGTCCTCTGCCAAAATATACTGAAAGTACAGCCCAGGGCAAAATTCTCATCTGTGGGAGACTGTGATTCTGCTGCAGAAATAGATTAGGCTCTGCTGTAGAATGTGAATAATTTCTCACAGTTCAGGTCAGGTATTCTGGAACAAAAAAAGATTTTAAAGAGATTGCTCCTTTGGAGAAGAGTTGCAGCCAGCTGGCTGCCAGGCATACAACTCCCAGGAACATGGGGTTGCCATCTCTTAGGAAGTTGCAAAAAGAAAAAGGATTTTGAGGGGGAAAGGATGCTTCTCCACTGCCTCACTTCTGCCTTGCTATAACAGCACACCTGTGGGCTCTGAGGGCTTGGAGAGTTAAATGCCCCACTGATGCCACTAGGTTAGCTTTTTCACTAGGTTTAGCAACTAGTCATTGACATAAACTCATTTTTAAGGCATGTGAACACATTATTGACTCTAGAATTTGACAGGTGCTGTTCAGATTTAGTCTGTACAGAAGCCTGAGCTTCACAGAGTGATGGCTTTTCATGATGCCACAGTAAAGATACTTCTTTTTTGATTACTCCAGCAAAATTTCTGCTGATTTCAGTCAGGAAAGGTCTTGGCCCACTCTCAAAACTCCTAGTATCTTTAATAACGTCAACACTTATTTTTCTAAATGGGGATAAAATTAAGAATGCATGGCACAGAATTAAACCTTTCTTTCTGAATTTCCTTGCTTTTCTGGGATCAAATCAGTTGAGGCTGAGATGAAGTGCACAGGTTCAGATGATATGGTAGGTCAATTGTTAGCTTAATTTTTTTAATGTATATCCAAAACAAATCAGAGCCTGCATGCAGCTCCTATTGGAGCTACCAAGTAAACTTGAGCAATCACAGAATTTTAAAATTACTTTCCTATAGCACCATTTTGAAGGCATACATGCTGACTGGAACTGCTTTTGTTGGTGTAGAGTATTAGATGCAGGATGGGGTTTTATTCTGAAAACACAACAGCATGTAGCTGTGCTGTCCCATCTCCATGTTGTGGACACCTGCTGTCACCTCTGTGCTCACAGCCCAGCCAGACAGCTCTGCAGGTAAATCTTTACCTAATGAGCACCACACTCAGGACATGGAGAACAAAAGGGCAAACCCAGTGTCTGGGGCCTGAACCTGTGCTCCTGCAACATGGCCTGTTCTGATGCTGGAAAACTGATGACTGGGGTTGGTTTTTGAATGTGCTGTTTGCTGTAGTCAGTAGTTTAGGGGAAATGCTGAATATACCAACATACTGTGATTCCTCCTGTGAAAAGATCCCTCATGTGGAAAAAAAAATAATCTAGAAATACTTTAAAAGTCTGTTTAGTACTTGTTTAAAAAACAAGACTAGAGACCATCCCAATGAAGTGAAGAGGGAAAGGTATAGCAAAGACACGGGGACTCAATCAATATCTGTTTTTTGTAGCATGCACTTCTTGAGCAAGAAGGTCTTTTATTTCATCATCCTTTTTAGTGAGACTGAGCACTCATAAAGACAGCTAACAATCTAGCCCAAATTTTTTGTTGTAAACACATATTTTCCTGAGATATAATGTGTGTGTAAGGATAAATATTGCACCATTTTATTTAGAGAAAACATCTTTTTAAAAATTACTTTTTTAGTTTAAAACAAGTTTTAAAAAGATAACCAAATGCATGCCCATAATTTGACTCCATGTTACTAAGGAGGGTGTCTCAGAAAGGCCCAAAGTATTAAATCTGGTCTCTGTTTAGACAGGCAGATAGGCAGAACATTCATGTATGGACATTTCCATCCCCAGAGATTGAGACATAATCAACAGTTCTATTATATTGACCACAGGTTCAATTACCTGCAGTGGCTGAGACTGAAATAGCACCAGAGTTGTAAGAAATGCAGTGCTGGTGTAAAGATCTGGAGAGGTCAGACCTACTGACCTGGGGCTAATGTACAAATACAATATTTTTTATATGTTTATAACTTAGGATGTTACAGATAGGCCATTGCGAATGTAATCATACAATTTCATACCTAAGAAAATGCATTCTTTTCTACAAACCCCTAACTTGTGCTGGTATTAATTCAACAGTTCTCATGTTAACCTGAAAATTACATTTTGTAAAATGGTCTTTGGCAATTTCAGTAAATTTTGAGCAGAAAAAGGCGGAAATTTCCTTTTATCATTGTTTTCCTGATTAGCTACATTGTCTTTCTATAGACCTGAAGCCCTTGCACAGGCAAATCTAAAACAGAGCAGAAGTTCTGTACTTGGATTAGGACTCACAGCTGCAGTTAAGGACAGTTCATCTAAATCAGTACTGGCATCTGAGACTCTTTTTCCCAGTGATCAGGATAGGACAAGTGTGGTGGTTGTAGAGCAGCACATCCCAGGATTCATAGCTTACTTAATGGGATGGACATGGAAAGAACTTCAGGGGGAATGGAATGGAAT